>VONZ01000200.1:232500-265000 GCA_012976165.1 Labeo catla
TATGTATGTATGTATATGTATATGTGTGTGTGTGTGTGTGTGTGTGTATAAATATATAAATATTTATTTATTTTTTTACTTTAGCATTTGTTTTATTCTAGCTAAAGTTATTCATTTATTAGTTGAATTATGACTTATTTATACTTAATTCATAAGTATATACTCTCCAGGATTTTTTTTTAAAGCAGTAACATCTATTCAGAATAAATAAATATGTATAGATATTTGTGTATTATGCTGAAAGAATAAATTGTGAAAAAGAAAAACAAAAGATTTTTTTTTATCGTATTATATTTTATTTATTTATTTATTTATTTTCCCCAGAATCATTTGTTTCATTCCAGCTAAAATTATTAATTTATTAGTTGAATTATGACTTAATTATACTTATGAATTCATTTTTTAAAAAAAGCAATAACATCTATTCAGAATAAATAAATATGTATAGATATTTTTATATTATGCTGAAAGAATAAATTGTGAAAAAGCAAACAAAAGATATTTTTTCATTTTTATTTTATTATTATTATTATTATTATTTTATTATTATTATTATTTGTTTTTTTTTTCAGAATCATTTGTTTTATTCCAGCTAAAATTATTAGTTTATTAGTTGAATTATGAATTAATTATACTTATGAATTCAAAATTGTAAACTCTCAGTAGTCAATTTTATTCAGTGATATCATGGTAAAGTGTGTGTGTCCAATCTGCAAATTCTGCAAAGTTCACCCAAAAATGAAAATTCTGTCATTAATTACTCACCCTCATGTTCCAAACCCATAAGACTTCCGTTCATCTTAAGAACACAAATTAAGATATTTTTAATTAAATCCGAGAGCTTTCTGTCCCTCCGTAGACAGCAACGCAGCTACTACGTTCATTAGGGTTTAGTGTTGTTGTGGACCCCACTGACTTTCATTGTGTGTCCAAAAACTTAATTCTTCAAAATCATCTTTTGTGTTCCTCAGAAAAAAAGAAAAGTTTGGAACAACATTAGTGTGAATAAATGGAGACAGATTTTGGGTGAACTATCCTTTTAAGCCATTCATCTAATCACTGTGCAGCTCAGTGAAGCAATAGAACAACTGTTCCTCATAAAAGCACACACTTAGTGCATCACATCTGTGTATAGGCAGATGAAAGAGACTTGTTTAACCACAATCCACTGCATGACAGGACTTTATGTGTTGCAGATCACAGCAGCAGGCCCGAAAACCAGAACATCTGAACTTTTTTCCAAAGTTCATAGCATTCCCACAGTCAAAAGGTTATGTTTTAGGCCCAATAAGGTTTTGACAAATAAGCAGTAGGTGGTCATCCTACACTTACACTGGGGAGAAAAAAATGTGATGTAGGAAGATTTTCACTTTGAAATTGGTAGTAAATTTCACAATTACAAATAGGGCTTGGAATCGAAGAAATGATTGTTCGATTCCGAAGCATTCGGAATTAAGAATTGTTTACTAAAGTTGGAATCGTTTCCATCAAAAAGGGATTCGATGATCTTTAATATACTTTTGGCCGTTCTGTAATAATAATGAGAAGTCTGATTTCTTTCCACAAGCCGGTTCTTTCAGAAGGTATGTTTCAAAATCGCATAATGCTGCAGTTGAGTGTTTGACTGGGTTTCTAACATATCTCTGGACTACATGGAGAGATAATAGATGATCATAATGATAAATGAATACCAAGGAAGTTTAAAGGAGGAAAGACTTAATATCACGTAGTCACAGCGACTAATAATAATTTTAAATAAATAAATAAATGAAGTTTAAAAAAGAATCAGAAACAACAATGAAGAATTAATTCCAGGTTCAGTTCCAGAACCAGGAATCAGAGTCCATTCCAAAAAAACTGAAATAGTATTTTCTAGTATTTTTTTAAAAATACGTTTGTTGTTTTGTTGTTGTTGTTTTTTTTTTTTTGTTTTTTTTGTTCTTAAGTGTTTTTTTACAGTGTACCTGTCTTTTCTATAGAAGCTCATTTCCAAAAATTAAAAAAAAAGGTAATTGCGAATTTTCATCTCGCAATTCTGACTTTTTCTCAGAATTGTGAGATATAAACGTATGTCTTTTTCCCCCCTAAGAATTGGACTTTATAACTCGTAATTGCGAATTTATATCATGCAATTCTAAAAAAAGAGTCCGAATTGCAAGATTTTATTTTAAGTTTATATCTTACAATTCTGAGAAAAAAAGTCAGAATTGTGAGATATAAACTCAGAATTATGAGTTTACTTCTCACAGTTGCGACTTTATATCATGCAATTCTGAGAAAAAAAGTCAGAATTGCAAGTCTATATTTTACAATTCTTAAAAAAAAAAAAAAAAAAAAAGAGTCAGAATTGCAAGATATAAACTCGGAATTGCGAAAAAAATATAATTGTAAAAAGTCAGAATTGCAAGGTTTTATCTCGTAATTCTGACTTTATTTCTTGCAACTGCAAGTTTATATCATGCAATTCTGAGAAAAAAAGTCAGAATTGCAAGTTTATATCTTACAATTCTGAAAAAAAAAGTCCAAATTGCGAGATATGAACTCGGAATTGCACAAAAAAAGTCAGAATTGTGAGTTTTTATCTCGTAATTCTGACTTTATTTCTCACAACTGCAAATTTATATCATGCAGTTATGAGAAAAAAGTCAGAATTGCGAGATAAACTCGGAATTGTTCGAAAAAAGTCTTCATTTCTCTTTATTTCTTAAAGTTTATTAAATGTAATTCTGAGGGGAAAAAAGTCCAAATTGCGAGATATGTACTCGGAATTGTGCGAAAAAATTCTTTTTTTTTTGTTTTTGTACTTTTTTTGCACAATTTCGAGTTTCGCGCAATTGCGAGTTTATATAATGCAATTCTGAGGGGGAAAAAATCAGAATTGTGAGTTCCAAGTTGTAAACTCACAAATGCGAGAAAAATGTCAGAATTGCTAAATATAAACTCGGAATTGCAGGAAAAAAGAAGAATTGCACATTTTTTATCTTTAATTCTGATTTTATTTCGCATAATCATGAGTTTATATCATGCAGTTCTGAGAAAAAAGTCAGAATTCCGAGATGTAAACTCACAATTGCGATTAAAATATGTCAGAATTGTGAGATAAAAACTCGCAATGACCTTTTTTATTTTTTATACAGTGGCAAAAACAGGCTTTCATATCTTTCAGCAAATAACTTGGCAAATATTACATCACCTAATTAATATTCATGAGTCAAGCTGATAAGATTCATAATGAGATTCCCATCCTTTTCAGATCATTTTCTACACCCCTACATTGCATCAAGGTACACTGCACTACATTTAAAGAGAATTCCCGAGGTGTCCTTGGAACAGTCCCGCTCTGGGGTGGTTTTGGCGAAGATTTTTTTCTGTGTTGGAATGTGTGTTCAGATAATCTCTCTCAGACACACAGTGTGTCTCGTATTGCGTGCTGCCCCCTTTTGGCCTGCCCTGGCACAGCTGCAGGATAATGAGGTCATGGAGGCCCTCTTGCCAGCAGGAACTTGAGCTTACTTAGGGAAAATTACTCCGGGTTTGTGCAGCCCAAACAGATTGTGCTAATTCCTAGTGGGCTGAAAAGGTTGACTTGGCCACTGGCCTTATTTGTCGGGGGTTAAAACCATCTTTTCGAGCTGTTGTTGCTCCCATCGCTGGTCATCACGGGTCAATCCCCTTTTCTCAGGTGGGGGTTGTGTAGGGGGCTGTGGAATTTTGGGAGAGAGGCAGTATGTGGGTCGTTTCAAAATGTTCTTCAGCCATTTGCTTTTTCCCTCATTTCAGTTCCAGACGAGCTTTTCTGTACATCACCGCAGATCATCGTCTCAATTACCCAAGTCATCCGTTGTTCTCTCTCGTCTGTGATTTTTTTTTTCGACTTCTCAGGAGAACATGTAGACTGTAAAGTCTGCACTGCAGTGTGTGTCATTTCTGCTTTTCATCTTCTTTTAAACCCACGGCCTCTTGTCTACCTCAACCATCATAAGAACCTTCCAGACTACTGTTTTTTTTTTTACGCCCACTCACCTTTCCTCTCACCCTCATCCTCTTTCTTTTCATAGTTCCTTCTAGGGATGTTAGAAGTGCAGGTACTTTGGTACCAAGTCAATATAAACTACAGACTCAACGTTTTCATAGCTCAGTTTTACAGCCACTTCGTAAAGAAATTGTGTTTTTTCAGGAAAACATTTCAGGATTTTTCTCCATATAATGGACTGATATGGTGCCCCGAGTTTGAACTTCCAAAATGCAGTTTAAATGCGATCCCAGCCAAGAAGGAGGGTCTTATCTAGTGAAACGAAACGTTATTTTCATTAAAAAAATGCGATGTAAATACTTTTTAATCTCAAATGCTTGTCTTGCCTTGCTCTCCCTGAACTCTGTGTATTCTGCCTCAAGACAGTTAGGGTATGTCGAAAAACTCTGATTGAATTTTCTCCCTCAACTTCAAAAATCATTTCAAAATCTTCCTATACATCGCTGCAGAAGTACCGACCCAGTTTTTTCAAAGTGAACATGCAAAGAAGGTCAAACGCCCTTAACAAAAAAGGTAAAACAGCGATATAAGACGATTTCAAAGTTGAGGGAGAAAATACGTTTGGAGTTTTTTCGACATACCCTTACTGTCATGACAAGACGAGCGTTTGACATCAAAAAGGATATAAATTGTATTATTTTTATGAAAGTAAGCAATCTTTTCGCTAGATAAGACTCTTCTTCCTCAGCTCGTTTACAACTGCATTTGGAATCGTTTGAAGCCGCATTTAAACTGCATTTTGGAAGTTTAAACTCGGGGCACCATATCAGTCCATTATATGGAGAAAAATGCTGAAATGTTTTCCTCAGAAAACATAATTTCTTTACGACTGAAGAAAGAAAGACATGAATGTCTTGGATGACAAGGGGGTGAGTACATTAATTGTTGTTCTTTAAACTGCTGATAGAACTGAAAAACATCAAACGCTTATTTACTAAATTTTTAACTTTGTGCAGGTTTTGTTCTATTGCTTGTTATTTGTATCTTTGGTCTCCAATTTATTTTTCCCAAGGAGTTTCTTAAGAAAATTAATCGGATCGGTGTTTAAAGGAGAAGTCCACTTCCAGAACAGAAATTTACATATAATGTACTCACCCCCTTGTCATCCAAGATGTTCATGTCTGTCTTTCTTCAGTCGTAAAGAAATTGTTTTTTGAGAAAAACATTTCAGGATTTCTCTCCATATAATGGACTTCAATGTTGCTTCCAAATTTGAACTTCCAAAATGCAGTTTAAATGCGGCTTCAAAGGGCTCTAAATGGTCCCAGCCGAGGAAGAAGGGTCTTATCTAGCGAAACGATCGGTCATTTTCTTAAAAAAAGTACAATATACTTTTTAACCTCGAACGCTCATCTTGTTTAGCTCTGTGTGAACTGTTTTTTCCGGTCAGGGCAGTTAGGGTACGTCTAAAAACTCCCGTCTCATTTTCTCCTCCACTTCAAAATCATCCTACATCGCTGTTTTTACCTTTCTTTTGTAAAGGGTGTTTGATCATCTTTGCATGTTCACTTTGTAAACTCTGTGGTTCACACAGAGCTAGACAAGATAAGCGTTTGAGGTTAAAAAGTATAAAAATTGCAATATTTTAAACAAAATATCCGATTGTTTTGCTACGTAAGACCCTTTCTCCTCTGCTGGGATCGTTTTGAGCCCACATTTAAACTGCATTTTGGAAGTTCAAATTTGGGAGCACCACAGAAGTCCATTACATGGAGAGAAATCCTGAAATGTTTTCCTCAAAAACCATCATTTCTTTATGACTGAGGAAAGAAAGACAGACATGAACATCTTGGATGACTTCTAAGTCAAGTCTTGTGTTTATTACCATGTTAGTTTTTGATGTGGTATCGAAATTGGCATCAAAAATCATGAAATTTCACCTACTGACATTTTGGTATGATGACAACCCTAGGTAACTCTCTGTTCCTCTCTCTGCTGATCAAGTTCAGCTTTTACACCTTTGCCCAACATCTCTGCATCCCTAGAGAGGGAAAAGAGAAAGCGAGGGAGGTGAAGAACACAATGAGAGCCATTAGGTGATGAATCATCTTTTTTTCTACACCTCCAGCGTGTTGACTAATGACTGCCGTGAGCACTAAAAAGGTCATGTTTTTGGATTCAGTCCACGACTGTGTGTTTGTGTGCATTTCTGTGTGTGTTTACATGTGAGGGGTTGAATCTTTTATATGTTGTGCGTATTCTCTAAAGATTATTCTTTAGAGTTTTGGGTAAATGTAATATTTGGCTTTATTGCAAGAGGCTCTTTGGATGAAATCCAGTGTTTTTTTATTGTTCTCGATTTTAACATAAATTTGTTGTAATGTTTTTGACCTTTTTTGAGGTGAATTTCAAAATTCATGAATTTTAAAGACGTTTTCTGGGTTTAATTCAAGTTGAGCTCCATGGACAGCACCTGTGTCATGCTGTCGATTGCCACAGAAAATACTTGTGTTTACAGTAGTGCACTTATAATGGAGGTCTGGGGTGCAAGTACTCTAAAAGAATAGAACAAAATAAAACAAAATAAAATAAAACAGCAAAAAATCTAATTAAAATACACTCTTTCCAAACTATATAGGCACAAGATTTGATCATTTATATATGTTAAATGTAACATACTAACATTGTCTGTTTCAAGTTACATTAAGGTTTTTTTTTTCTGTTCTTTTTTCATGTATACTTTTATGCCCAATAATACATAGACAAGAAGTACACTACCATTCAAGTTTATTTTTTTAATAATGTTTCTATTCATCACTGATGCATTAAATTAATTAAAAGTGACAGTAAAGACATTTCTAATGTTACAAAAGATTTCTTCACTACCAGTCAAAAGTTTTTGAACAGTAAGATTTGTTTTTTTTTTTTAAAGAAGTCTCTTCTGCTCACCAAGACTGCATTTATATGATCTGAAGTACAGCAAAAACAGTAACATTTTGAAATATGTTTACTATTTAAAATAACTGTTTTCTATTTGAATATATTTTAATCCTGTGATTTAAAAGCTGAATTTTTAGCATCATTACTCCAGTCACATAATCCTTCAGAAATCATTCTAATATTCTGCTTTGCTGCTCAAAGAAACATTCATTTTATATTATTATGTTGAAAACAGCTGAGTAAATTTTTTTTCAGGTTTCTTTGATGAATAGAAAGTTTAGAAGAATGTCATTCTTTTACAGTCTTTTGTAACATTATAGTTGTCTTTATCATCACTTTTGATCAATTTAGAATTTCTTTTCTCCCCCCAAAATTACGCTTTTGAATGGTATAGTGTATAATGTTACAAAAGCTTTTAGAAATAAATAATAATATAAATAATATGAATAAATTATATTTTAAAAAATATTCAAACATGAAAAAATATAAATCTAAAAAAAAAATTGTACTTTGGATCAAATAAATGCAGGATTGGTGAACAAAAAAGACTTCTTTAAAAAAAACATTAAAATCTTACTGTTCAAAAACTTTTGACTGGTAGTGTGTTTCAAATAAATACTGTTCTAAATAAATTTAAATTCTGTTCTAAATAATAATAAATGTTCTAAATAGATTTCTATTTGCATAACAGAAAGTAATATTAAACAGCTCTACTGTTTTCAACATTTAGAATTAAGAGAAATGTTTCGTGAGATGCAAATCAGCATATTAAAATGATTTCTGAAAGATCACTGAAGACTGTAGTAATGATGCTAAAATTTCAGGAATAAGTTACATTTTAGAATAAATTAAGATAGAAAACAGTTAATTTAAATTGTAATAATATTTCACAATATTACTGCTTTTATTGTATTTTCAGCAATTAAATGCAGCCTCGCTGAGCATAAGAAACATTTGTGACCTTGGACCACAAAACCAGTCATAAGGGTCAATTTTGTGAAATTAAGATTTATACAACATCTAAATGCTGAACAAATAAGATGTATGATTTGTTAGGATAAGACAATATTTGGTCAAGATACAGCTATTTAATAAAATCTGGAATCTGAGGGTGCAAAAAATCTAAATATTGAGGAAAATCGCCTTTAAAGTTGTCCAAATGAAGTTCTTAGCAATGCATATTACTAATCAAAAATTAAGTTTTGATATATTTACGCTAGGAAATGTACAAAATATTTTCATGGAACATGATCTTTACTTAATATCCTAATGATTTTTGGCATAAAAGAAAAATCAATAATTTTGACCCATACAACATATTTTTGGCTATTGCTACAAATATGCCAGTGCTTCTTAAGACTGGTTTTGTGGTCCAGGGTCACATTTTGAAAATTTTCACAGACAGTAACACATAATCAGAGGTGTGTCTCTGCAGAGACAATTTAAGGGACACTTTATAGCTCAAATAAAACACATTTTTGTAGAGAAGTTAGAATATAAGCATATAAGCATTTTGGATTTTCATTGTTTGTGCAGTTTTTTTTTTTTGTTTTTTTTTAAACTAAGAGAAGAGTCTAAACGAATTTTGGTGGCAATTGAAAGCATGTCAAGGATGCTGTCAATAGAGCTTAATTTGTATTGAATTCAGAAATTTGTGGTACACATCATAGCACAAAAGTGCTTTGAACATAAACTTCAAATTCATCAGCCGACAGGCAAATACAGAGCCCACTTCAGCCTTAGTATCAAGCTTCACCTAAAATAAAACTGTTACCCTCAAGCAGAAAAGCTATTGAATGTTTTCTGGCACCCCTCGGTTGGCATGTGCTCCTCGGCCGTCTGCCGTAATGTTTTCCTAAGAACGCAATAATCAAGAGATATTTTGGATGGGGAAAGTCTTTGTACACAAGCGCTGTGGTTTCCGAGCACCGCAGATTAGCTACAGTGTGTCATTCAGAGGTTCAATAAAATATTGAATGGATCGAATACAAAGTGTTTCTGCAATGAAGAATTGAATATCGCCCTCATGAGCTGCCTTTATATTTAGAAAGGAAAATAAGTTTGAAGATGAAGCTCTTTGTACCGTTGGGATGGAGCCTCGAATATTGTTTGAATGCAGTATTCAGTGCCTGGATGCTGAGTTATTCAGACTTACATGGATAAAGTACCAAGTTTTTCAGAGAGGCGCCTCACCTATGAAATATTTAGTAATGTGAAGGCTGGAAGATGCAATGACTGTGTGTTTCACAGACTGTGTGTGTGTGTCTGCGCTGAGGGATGATTGTATACATGGTTAAAAGGCAACATAGTTGCGGTCGAGTCTCTGTTATTCCTGAGAGACAGTTTCCTATATACAAAGCAGCCTGGAGAGGCAAGTACTAAATAGGCAAGAAGCAATGCTAGAAACCCACCAAGCATGTTGGCATACAGGAACACATCCTGTATGGACGACCACCTCAGTTGCAATGGCATACTTAAAGAAATATGACATGGAAATAAACATATGGACTTCTGAAGCAACTTCGTGTAATTAAAGTGAGTTTGGAGGATTTACTCTGCAAACATTGATGTTTCATGTAGTGAATGGATTTTTAATTTATTGAAAATTGATTTTAATTCATTTAGTTAACATTTTTAATTAATTGACAACACTGTTTGCATACATTTTGCAACAGAAGTGATAACGACTGAATTAAACGCATATAAATTTGAACTTCATTAAATTGACGTTAACTTTAATTAAAAACTGAACAACTCCATAGGAAAAAGGGCATGACATTTATTACATGAAGTCAGTTTTTCAACAAATGGTCAGCGAAAGCAGTGCTGAGCCTTTAAAAAATGTTGATCGTCAGCCGCAGGAGGTCAAACAAAATCTAAAGTGAGCTGTTTATTTTCAGTTCGTTTGTGAAGTTTCCAACCCTGTTACGAAAAGATGGGACTTCCCTGATTTGTGCGATTTTTGTTTTGTACAAACAGACATTAAATAAACATCAAAAACAGATTTGTTTATAAAGGTTGAGTTTAATGATTGCACTCAAAATGGAGAAAATGCATTTAGTTTATTATTTTCCTCTCATGCTGTAGAAGTGAACCAAGTGATGTTACTTCTTGGGTTTTAACGTTTTAAGAAATGATGCATTTGTAATGAGGGAAAACCGTGTGGTATCAGAATTGTGTGTGAAACATGGGACCCAGTAAAATTTTGTTTTAAAGGGGAACTATTATGCCACTTTTTTCAACCCAAAATACCCCACAAATCATTTATTTCATTTTGAAAATGCCTATTTTGAGGGGAAGCAGAAACGGGCTGTTTTCGTGCATGTCGCTTTAAATGCAAATGAGCTGCTACTCCCTGCCCCCTTTTCCTGAACAGTGCCTTTACAGCTCATACCTCAGATAGGGCTGGGCGATTTTGTTTGGGTTTTTATTTTTTCTTCAGAATGTGTGTGTTTTTTTTGTTTGTTTGTTTGTTTGTTTTTTTATGATTTTTGACTAGTCAACTTGAAAATGTAACTACAACATGATTTAAGTCACTTCTTCTTTATTAACCCTCTAGTTAAAGAAAAATCTATTCCAAGTGAACCACAAGTTAGGTTGTCAACACGATGTAAATGTTAAAGGAGAAGTCCACTTCCAAAACAAAGATTCACATATAATGTACTCACCCCCTTGTCATCCAAGATGTTCATGTCTTTCTTTCTTCGGTCGTAAAGAAATTATGTTTTTTGAGGAAAACATTTCTTAATTTTTCTCTATATAATGGACTGATATGGTGCCCCGATTTTGAACTTCCAAAATGCAGTTTAAATGCGGCTTCAAACGACCACAAATGCAGCTGCAAACGATCCCAGCCGTATCTAGCGAAGCGGCCGGTTATTTTTATTTTAAAAAAATAGTTTCAATACTTTTTAATCTCAAACGCTCGTCTTGCCTTGCTCTGCCTGAACTCTGTGTATTCTGGCTCAAGACAGTTAGGGTATGTTGAAAAACTCCAATTGTATTTTCTCCCTCAACTTCTAAAATCATTTCAAAATCATCCTACATCACTGCAGAAGTTCTGACCCAGTCTTTGCAAAGTGAACATGCAAAGTAGATCAAACACCCTTAACAAAAAAGGTAAAACAGCGATATAGGACGATTTCGAAGTTGAGGGAGAACATGAGATGGGAGTTTTTCGACATACCCTAACTGTCATGAACCGGAACAAAAACAATCCAGGCAAAGTAAGACCAGATGAGCATTTGGCATTAAAAAGTATATAAATTGTATTATTTTTATGATAATAACCGATCGTTTCGCTAGATAAGACCCTTCTTTTTTTGGCTGGGATTGTTTACAACCACATTTGGGATCGTTTGAAGCCGCATTTAAACTGCATTTTGGAAGTTCAAAATCGGGGCACCATATCAGTCCATTATATGGAGAAAAATGCTGAAATGTTTTCCTTAAAAAAAACATAATTTCTTTACGACTGAAGAAAGAAAGACATGAACATCTTGGATGACAAGGGGGTGAATAAATTATTTGTAAATTGTTGTTCTGGAAGTGGATCAGTTGTTAAATATCTTTGCAGAAAAGATGCATGAACTACAACTGCATCTTGTACAAACTTGTCTTATACATATTATACGTTAAGAAATAATCTGAGGAAAATGCTTTAAAAACCCCTCAAAAATCAAGGTAATTAAAATTCAAAATGACTGATGGCATAACACCCAGTAGACTATTATTAACTATAAATGTTCTGTAAAAACAGAAGTCGTATATCAGTAGTAGTTTTTCACAGGTTTTTTATTCGATTGTGCTGCTTTTCCATAGTTTATTCATTGTTTGTTCTAATATTTCTATTCAAAATTGCGATTCCTCAATTTCTACAAAAGTAAAATAGTGGATATTAAATATATAAAGATATTAAATTCGAATTAATTGATAAAGTCCGAAAAAAATCGCCCAGCCCCAACCTCAGATAATCTGCCAAAAAACATTAGTTTGGATTTGAATATCATGTCAGTCACACTGAAATCATGCGTTTCAAACCATATTAGTTTAAACTTCTGATATACAGTTTTCTGAGCGCACACATCCGAAGCACGAGCTCAGAAAGTGGCTGTTTAACGGGAGTAATAAACTAAGTTCTCTTTCATGTCTTATTGCGCTTAAATTGTCAAATACACACAAGTTTATGTTAAAAGCGCACATGAGTTACAAAAACAGTAAGTTATGTCTGTGATGGTAAAAACTGGGAAAGAAATTGCATGTTCATATTAGATCTATAAATCCACTGCTCTCTTGTCTCCTCTGAGGCTGGGACTCTATATAGTGTTCAGATAGTGCACATCAGATTTTCATGATATGTCCCCTTTAAAATGACATTTTAGTAAGAACTCTGGAGATATCGATATAAGTGTGTATTGTTTATAGCACTGTATAAATAAACCTGACTTGACTCGCTTCAATAAATCAAACGTCCGTTCAACAGATTATATCAAAACTTGTATAATTTTAATTGTTTAATAGTTTCAAAATCAGAAGTGAATGGTTTACAACATGCTACATTTCATTAACATTTTGTTAGCTTGGCAAGCATGCCTCATAGCTGTCACAACAAAAACATGGATTTGTGCCTCTGATGATTAATTTAAAAAAATTAATAGGACACCAACATGTTCTGTATTCACAGAAAGTGCCATTTACACAGTTATGCTTGTTTTTGCTTCTTAAGTGAGTGGCTACACATTGCTGTGAAGTAATGAGGAGTCAAACACCAGTGTTTCATTACAAGTCTCGGGGTTCCAGTCAGCCGTCGTTGCACACCAATGGAAATTCTGAAAGAACCTTGACACTAATATTGTTTTTTTGTTTCAATCTCTTTCCCAAAGCTACCTCTGATGGCACAAAAGAAGGGATCGACAGCATGAGAGGAGGCGTTTGCGTGACACGAGGGATGAAGCTGGTTCTCAAAGTGGGACAGAGTGAGTATCATCATCACCTCCAAAACACATCAATGAATCAACCTGAGCACTGAGGGAAAATGAAAATTCAGTAAATGTTGTGTCAGTACCAGCTCGCACGCACTCCTGTTCATAATTGAAGCGATTGAAATTTGCATCAAAACATGCTGAGTGTTTTTCATCATGTAATCAATTTTTTGCTTTCATAGCTGCATATGGCCTTCCCCCAAAGCCTAAACCTGATCCAGGCCGTCCCAGCAACAAAATCCCAGGTAACGACCAGAAATAATGCAGGACACATTCACTTATGAGCTTAACCCTGGGTTAACATCAGTTTTTAACCCAGGATTAAAGCCACTTTTAATCTTGTGTTGAGCAATCGTTTCATTACAGTAATTTTAAAAAGAGACAAGCACGTCTGGATTATGAAACCTTGTCCTGGAAGAGGTACTAACCCAGAATTTGCTGCCGTGTACAGCCGTGTACAGAGTGAAACAGCAAAAAATGTTTAGCAACAGACAGCCAGTCGTAAACTAAATAATGGTTGCTTCATTAAATATTTACTTTTGTGTTGTTTCTTTTTATTGCCTTTTTCCTTTGTCCAAAGTGTAGGACAGTTGACAGGAAAGTGTAGGGAGAGAGAAAGGAAATGGGTTGGGTACATAACCCAAGTCAAACTCAAATCTGGGTCCCTGTGAGCATAACAGCTCTGTATGTCACAAGTAACACATACTCATTAAATATTCAAGGACTTTGTGCAGTTGCAAAATTTTTCACACTGTTTAATTTTAGTGTCTGAGGGAAACAGTTGAGCGATACTCAACGCTCCTGTGTTTTGTCTTTAATTTTTTGTGTTTTAGAAGACTCATGACAACTAAAGTAGATTTGTATTGCTGTTTAAATCATAAATATGCAAAACTGTTAAAGGGGTCATCGGATGCTAAGTTCACTTTTTCATGTTGTATGAACATCAATGTGTGTTGGCAGTGTATGTACAAATCTACCCTATAATGATAAAAATCCATGCAGTGGTTTTTAATTAATCCGTAAAAATAATATACCCTTTTCCAAATCGAGCCGTTCTCAGATGCCTGTCATTGTGCCGCCACACCGACAGAGGCCGCTCCCACGATAGTTGATTTATAAGAGCTCTTACCTCAGACCAGCTGTCACAGTCCAGTAACTTTCAGAGCAGGGATGTAAGTTAGACAAGAATATCTCCGACTGACCGATTGAGGTGTTGTGTTGCTGGATGTAATAATGAACGTAGTGGTCGTCATTTACTCCCGACATCTGAGCCGCTGAAGATGAAGTAGATTACGTTTGTTTGTGAATGGAATGCGCCTCCTGATCTACATTTATCCGTCTATGTTCGCGCGAATCATTCATGATCCGGCTTCACTTACAGCAGAAGTGAGTATAAGCGTTTTTTAATGAATCTTTGCGATTGCCTTTCCTTATAACGTGGTAGTTAGGAAGTTTAGTGGCTAAACGCGGCTAAAGTAAACAAGATCGTCTTTCCACAGAGAGAAGAGAGGGGCGGGGCAAGCAGAGCTCATTTGCATTTAAAGGAAAACCCCTTTGAATGAGATGATTTTTTTCAGAGCTGATTTTGGCAAGGTAAAAAGGGTGTTGTTTTACAAAACCATTGAGAATTTTTAATCAAAGTATATTAGACACTTTTCATTAAGACCCTAAAGAATCATATCTACTTGTGGAAAATGGGCATCCGATGACCCCTTTAACTAAAACAAAAATCTGAAATAAAAGGTACAGTCAAACCAAAAATTATCCAGACACCAGATGTAATTTTAGATTATTTTTTTTACTAGTGGGTGCAGGACACTACACTTAATTTATGTGAGGATAGCATAATAAAGTAACCTGTGACATATTATACCCCAAAATTCTTCATACAGGGGACTACCAGTAAAACTGATACAAATCTGGGATCAAACATTATTCAGACACTTTGACCTGACCATGTTTTGCTTAAAGTAGAAGTTCGCATCCAGAACAAACATTTACAGATAATTTACTCACCAACTTGTCAAGATGTTTATGTCTTTATTTTTTCAGTCGTATAGAAATTTTCTCCATATAATGGACTTCTATGGTGCCCGTGAGTTTGAACTTCCAAAATGAAGTTTAAATGCAGCTTCAAAGGACTCTAAACGATCCCAGCTGAGGAATAAGTGTCTTACTTAGCTAAACGATCAGTCATTTTCTAAAAAAGAATTACAATTTATATACTTTTTAACCTCAAATGCTCATCTTGTCTAGCTCTGCATGTACTCTGTGTATTCCCATTCAAGACAGTTAGGGTAGGTCGAAAAACTCCCATCTCATTTTCTTCAACTTCAAAATCATCCTACATCGTTGTTTTAACTTTTTTTTGTAAAGAGCGTTTGATCTTCTTTGCATGTTCACTTTATAAACACTGGGTTGGTACTTCTGCAGCGATGTAGGACAATTTTGTAGTTGGAGGAGAAAATGAGATGGGAGTTTTTCAACATACCACGACTGTATTGAACCGAAATACGCAGAGCTAGACAATACAAGCATTTGAGGTTAAAAAGCATATAAATTGTCCATTTTTTTTGCTAGATAAGACCCTTCTTCCTCAGCTGGGATTATTTAGAGCCCTTTGAAGTGCATTTAAACTGCATTTTGGAAGCTCAAATTTACAGGCAGCATAGAAGTCTATTACATGGAGAGAAATGCTGAAATGTTTTCCTCAAAAAACATAATTTCTTTACGACTGAAGAAAGAAAGACATGAACATCTTGCATGACAAGGGGGTGAGTACATTATCTGTAAATTTTTGTTCTGGAACTTCTACTTTGTCTTTTTGCTATAATTGCTAATGCGACCTTATTGTACCAAAGACTGACCAAAATTAAGCACTGCGTGGTAATTAGTCAACAGAGTATTGATAGTTGTGTATATATTGTCATACCAACAGGTGTCTGAATTTTTTGGTTGATTGTAATCCATTACATACCTTTCTATCAAAGTTATCTGACATTATCAAGATGAATTTGTTCTGACACAGTTCTTGTCATATTTTATTACCATTTTCTAAACTACAGCAAAAAAAACTGAGAAATGTTGAAGGTGTCTGAATAAATTTTGGTTTGGCTCTAAATATTACGTGAAAAACTTAAACTTAAAAAGTTTAAACTTAAAACAAATTTAATAATGTATATCTTCATATCTCTACTGAAATAAATTTAAAGCTAAATAGAACTGCTTTTTAAAAAACATAAAATTAAAAAGTAAAAATAATAAAAGCTTATTCAGTATAATAATAAATAGTATAATACTAAAATATAAATAATTGCTAACTAAAATAACACTGAAATAGTATGCTAACTCAGGCTCTGAAAGACGCAAAGTAAACAAATTTTATGATGAAAATCTCAGTGGGGTCTGCTTTTAACTGCATTTATGTATTAACCTGTAAGGCCTCGGTTCAGAACACAAATTAAGATATTTTTGATTAAATTGAGAGGTTTCTGATCCTTTCAGTTTCAACAATTTCTTCTCTTTTTGTGATGGTCTTCGAAGCGCATTCACAAGAGTACCAACACGTGAAATTTTTTAATAAAGTCAATATTTTTCTTTTCTTTGCTCACAAAAATTATTCTCGTATCTTAAAATTAAGGTTGAACCACTGATGTCACATGGACTATTTTAATGATGTCCTTAATACCTTTCTGGGCCTTGAACGTGTCAGTTGCCTTGCTGTCTGTGCAGAGGGTCAGAAAGCTCTCAGCTTTCATCTAAAATATTTTAATTTGTGCTCCAAAAATGAAGCATCTTACAGGTTTGGAACAACATGAGGGTGAGTAATTATTGACAGAATTTTCATTTTTGGTTGAACTATCCCTTTAACACACCGTCTAGTGTTGTTTGAATTGATTTTTGTAATTTCTTTGAGGCTTCGACTGCACTGGTTGATCGCCGTAAGGTAAACATTTGAGAAACCAGCAGCGCTGAAGCCAAACATGAGGCACATTTGAACTCAAGCCGGCTGAAATCAAAGATAGCTATGGATTAAATCGAATCTAATCTAAATCGAGATGTTTACCGTAGATGATAAAGCCAAAAAACAAGTGAGCTTCAGAAGATGCCGAGCCATTGATTTATCAATGTTTTCTGTTTCAGGTACAGAAACTGGCTCTAAACCAGGTGATGGAGGTGAGGCCGGTGAGAGGGGAGACAGCGGCGCCGTGTCCGTCTCGAACATCGCCCTAATCGCCGGCGGTGCTGGAGGAGCCTTCGTCCTTCTAATCGCAGTAGTGATCGCGGTAGTGTGTTTTCGGCGGAGGAAAGCCAAGCACTCCGAAACTCACCACCCTGCTCTTACACTCTCTTCTCTCACCCCAAAACGAGGCAGCTCTTGCGGGGCGGCTACAGGGGGCGGTGGAGGCAACAATAATGGCTCGGAGCCTAGTGATATCATCATTCCTCTGCGGACCTCTGATTCAGCATACTGCCCCCATTACGAAAAAGTCAGCGGCGATTACGGACACCCCGTCTACATCGTTCAAGAGATGCCCCCTCAGAGCCCAGCCAATATTTACTACAAAGTATGAGATCAGCGAACACACAATCCATCCTGAATTTATGGTACCTCACACACACAGTGTGTCCAAGTGACTCTATATATAAGAGCCTATACACGATACTAGAACTTGGACCTGAAGTTGAGTTCTAGAAAAGTGGTAAATCCAGCTTTTATGTCATAGCAGCGTGTTTGCGTTTATTTACACGTGTGTATGTGTGTGTCTGTGTGTGACGTGAGGTGGGCGAATCACGGATTTCACATGTACTCAGGTGCAAGTGAATGTACGTCACGCTTGTTGGAGATGAGTTTATACGTCTGTTCTGATGATTGAAAGTGAATTATTGTGCTTATCCTCAAAACCAAACAGTAGAGAGTGATTCATACTTTAAAAAAAAAATACCTGTATAAATGATATAAGAAGTACTTCATTTTTACACTCTGGGGGGAAATTTACTAAGAAAGTGCACTGGCTGGTTGCGTTGTTTATTTGCACATGCGGTCCAAAGGAAATCCGGCAACAATAAAAACACTCAAAAGATCTAAACACAGTCTCCACGCCGCAATTGACCCTTCGCAGACAGCTTGATTGACAGGCAATCTGACCAATCAGAACGCTAAACCCGCCATTTTGTCTGACAAACAAATCAGACAGGAGAGTAGATTGTGTGTATTGACGTTTTTCTGCGGTTGAAATAAAATACGTTCTGATGTTCATTCATGATGAATCTAATAAGGCAATACAGTGATCTGTCACAACACATTAAAGAGCCAGAAAATGGCATTTGTTTGAATTTATTAAAAAATGACAACATTTTAAAGCTGAGACCTTGTTTCATGCCAGAATTAACATGCTCTGTCTTGTCTGTCGGCGTGTTGTCAAATTCCTCTTTGCTCCGCAATGCATTTTTCACTGCGTGAGAATGTGATATGTAGTGTCAGAGTGGCATTGTTTGTCTGACATAGCAACAGTAACTAAGGAGGGCGGATTTTCGCGAAAGTCAATTCCCCATTTTACTGAATTGCAGACTAGCACAATCTGGCGTACTTTACTGGAACTGTGTAGTATCGCTAAGATTCAGACAACCGACTGACTTTGAAATGCCAAAAATGGCTTCCATTTAACTTTTCCTTCCTCATTTGATGAATTAATGCTGCCATTATTAATATGAACTACACAAACATCTTTTTTTTTTTTTTTTAAAGGGGTCATCGGATGCAAAACTCACATTTTGATTGTGTGTTGGCAGTGTGTGTACACTGTTTCATGATAAAAATCCACCCAGTGTTGTTTTTTATTATTTTTATGGGCTTTTTATGCCTTTTTTATTGTGATAGGACAGGAAAGCACTGAGAGGAGAGAGGGAGCAGAATCGGCAAAGAACCTCAAGATGGGAATTGAACTCGGGTTGCCGTGAGCGCATTTGCGCTATATGTCGACGCACTAATCACGATGTGATTTTTGGTGCCTACCCCAGTGGTATTTTTGTACCTTTTTCAAGCCATTCTCAGCTTTTTGTAGGTGTGACATCACACCAACAAAGGCCGCTCCCACGATAGTTGATTGACATGACCGTCTTAGTCTTAGCCCTGAGTGAGCTGTGAACAGTCCGACTCCAACTGCCATTGTTTCGACGCCAGTGCAGGGGAAGACAAGAATGTCTCCAATTGAGGTGTTCTGTTGTTGGACGTTTCTGAAGGAAAATTTGCCGATCCCGGTTTCATAAATGCATCTGTGTTCACACAAATAATTCAGGATGCAGCTTTACCTACAGTAGAAGTGAGTATAAGGGCTTTTTATGCATCTTTGCAAATCGCCTTTCTTAATAATGTGCTAGTTAGCAAGTTTCGCGGCTTAATGTGGCTAAAGTAAACAGACTGTTTCGTGACCCCACAGAAGAGAGGGGCAGGGTGAGAAGAGCTCATTAGCATTTAAAGGAACATGCAACAGAATGGCTTGCTCTTTTTTTTTTTACACTACCACTGATAAATTGTAAACAAATATGTTATAGACTTCTCATTAAGACCCTAAAGAATCATATCAGTTTGTGGGAAATGGGCATCCGATGACCCCTTTAAATATTAGCGTAATGCTAATTGCGTCTTTTTAGACGGTTTCTATACTAGACCAAACAGATGTCCAAATGGATCCAATATTCCTTGTGCTTTGGAACAACCTAAAAATGTTGGTGTTGTTGGCAGAATCAAGCTTTTTTGGGTTAGTTAGATCTTTTATAGAATGTTTTGCGCATTCTAAAATAAGGCTAATGTGCATAGAAAGAGGTGTTTTTGCACTGAAAAGAAAAAAAATGTTTTAAATACTATTCCATCGCACAAAGCGTTTGTTAAACTGGATTTTGGGTGGCTAGTGAATGAGGTGCAAAAGTAGTGCAACTGTTTAGTGAATTCGCCCCTCTTTGTTTTGCTTCTCTCAGTTCATCTGATTGTAAATGTTTGTCTTTTCTGAACTCGGACCTCCATCTGATTTATTTATTGAGCATCAAAGAAACAGTTTTTCATTCCTTCCACTTCATCAGCTTCCTATCGCGACTCCTCAGCACCCGGTTGTTTGTTTTTGAGGCTTTTTAAACATTTTTATGTGAGCGGCAGGAATCGCATGTGGAGGAGGTGTAGACTGATGATCGACCGTTTTAGATGGAGACTCTTCTGAGGCTTCCAAGAGGTTGGAGGTCAAAGTTAAGCGGTCAAAGAAAGCCCCTCAGCACTGCGCGGGAGTCCTTCACTCATGATGATTTGAGGGCTTCTCGCTCTCTGCCCCGGCCTTTTGAAGTGCTGCGTGCACCATGATAAACTGCTCGCTCACCCTAGACACACAATGCCAAACTTATACACACTTAACACGCACATCCATATTACAGCAGTTTGTGTTTTTATGCGTTAACCCCCACAGATGGACTCCAGCTGTGCGTTTCTGTGTTTCAAAGGCCGAAGACAGTAGGACTAAGACAGCCAATGCAAGTGTGCATCTAAATTAACTCGATCACAAACTCTCCACATCCTCTTGAGTGTTACGCATATCCGTTGCTTGGTTACAATCTCGTCTCAACTCTCATTATCACATTTCGGGCGATGTCTTCAAACCATCTCTGACATTATCACCCTGTGCCAGCTTGAGGCTTCAGGTCCACAGTTCACCTGAGTTATTTCACTGGATGAGACGTGACATCATCACAAGATGTAAGAAGAGACAGTACGTTGCCGGACAGAGTGACCTGAGCTTTCTGATTCAGACTTCTCTTTATCCAGGTTGATTTAAGGATGACTTGCTGTCATTACCACAAATGACTAACTACCAGAAATGGCACCGTCATCATTTTGTTATGAGGTTTTTTTTTTCCAGTTAAGGTTTTTATGTTTTTGTTCTTCCCATTTCATTACTTTCAGCGGTGTTAATTTGTTTGTAGATTGAGCAAATGAGAATAATCTAAATGAAGGGAAAACAAACAAAAAAACATTTTATCCAACCTACCCTGCCCATGTCTGTGGTAACCCTCAGTGGTAACTTGGGAACTGTAAGGAATTTAACAGTTGTGGTTCTGATTCCCCTTAACTGCTTCTTTGACTATTCTTTCAGTACTTCTGAAGAGGGATATCTTTGGGAGGAAAAAATATGAAATGTGATTTTTTTTTTTTTATTGCATTTACTGTCCTTACCAGTCTGTTGCCAAATTTCTGGACTTTTCACAGACTTCTTAATGGTGACATAAATTCAATCCAATAATTAGTCCTAACTATGTATTGAATAAAAAACTAAACATGTCAAAAAAACGTGGTAAGATTTTCTATTTTCATAAACATCAATTCATTTTTATAAAATATCACCAATTACAAACGACAGTGTGTATCATATGAACAATGAGTCCACACTGAGTTGTCACACAAGCCTAAAGATAGAAAATAACAAAAATAATAACTTTTAAGTAAGTGAGTCATTTGTTTGGGAATCAGACTGCGCTGCTTGTCCTGTATTTGTTTGAATCACTTAAGACTAAAGTCTTTGCAAAATCTTTGACGTTAAGTATTAAGACACTTATTAGCAAAAATTGGATATCTACAATGTTATTCCATTTTGTTTTTGAGTTATGTCTACAAATAATAGATGACCTTTGTTCATCTTCGAAGCACAAATTAAGATATTTTTAATGAAATCCGAGAGCTCTCTGCCCCTGCATAGACAGCAACGCGACTACCACATTCAAGGCCAAGAAAGGCCTTTAAAGTCATTATTTTTGTTTTCTTTGTGCACAAAAGTTATAAGTCAAAAAGTATTGTTTTCTTTGTGCATGTTCTTATTACCTTTCTAGGCCTTGAACGGTAGTTGTGTTGCTATCTATGCAGGTTCAGAAATCTGTCTAATTCCATCAAAAATATCTTAATTTGTGTTCCGAAGATGAATGAAAGACATGAAACAACATGAGGGTGAGTAATTAATGACAGAATTTTCATATTTTGGTGTACTATCCCTTTAATTCTGAATGACGCACAACACACAAAGTCTGCATACTGTATATTTTCCACATTTTTTTCTGATTCACAACCATTCACAAAGGCTGCGTTTGAAATCACATACTCTCTTGAGTAGGTACTTATTCTAAATAAGTAATTACTTCATAACCACTAAAAAAAAGTGTTCTATATAGTATGAATATATGTAGTATGAATGTCACTACCTGATCTCATGACAAAAACATACCTGTGGGAACTTTTTCTCAAGACACGAAATATATACTAATGAGTACATATCACTGCAGTTTCCAACAGAAATGAAAACTAGAGGCAGTAAAACAGCGAGCACTTGTAATCGTTTTCATACACAGCTATGATTACAGCTCCATATGTTTCGTGGCACGGAATTGGACTTAGGATGTGGAATCTTTGGGTACAAATCCTGTGAAAAACATGACTTACGATGAACGAGCTGAAAGATGAGAGGTCGAAAAACAAGCTAAAAAGGCATGCAACATTCACTTTTGTTAATGCTTTCCTATTTTAGTTTAAAAGAAGTATACTAATAGCACACTTGAATAAACTTCTTTTCGTAAGGGATTTTAAGTCCCTTAATTACGTTTTTGTCATGAGATCAGGTTGGAATGTCATTTAGATGTACTACATTCTTAAAAATAAAGGTGCTTCACGATGCCATCGAAGAACCTTTTTTGTCTAAATGGTTCCATAAAGAACCTTTAACATCTGACGAACCTTTCTGTTTCACAAAAGGTTCTTTGTGGCAAAAGAAGTTTCTTCAGATTATAAAAAGGTAAGAAAGAGATGGTTCTTTATTTTTTCTTTGTGGGACCAAAAATGGTTCTTCTATGGCATCTCTGTAAAGAACCTTTCAAAGCACCTTTATTTTTAAGAGTGTACATCGTTGTATTGTTTTACTGCCATTCACAAATCCTCTCCTGTGGCCTTACAGGATTTTAAAGTGTCCATCGTATGCACACTTCAGCATCTCACCGGAAGTAGAACACTGTAAAAAACTATTTGTTGAGTCAACTTAAAATAATTTGTAACCTGGCTGCCTTAAAATTTTAAGTTCAGTCAACTCAAAAAAAAGTTTATTCAACTTGAAATGTTAAATTATACTAAGTGACAACTTAGATATTTCAGTTGAATCAACTTAAAATTTTAAGGCAGCTGGGTTACTTACCCATCTGTTAAGTTTAGCAAACACAGATATCCAAGTTGTTACTTAGTACAACTTAACATTTCAAGTTGACTAAACTTATTTTAGTTGACTGAACTTAAAATTGTAAGGCAACAGGGTAACAAATTATTTTAAGCTGATTCATCAAATTGTGTTTTTTTTATTTTTTACAGTGTAGGTCATCCGGGTATATTTTGTATACTGTTTTATGAGCACTGTGAATTTTACTTCTTTTGTCCTATACTCATATTTTTTTTTTTTTTGGCTACTATATAGTATGGGATTTTGAATGCAGCCAGAGACTGTTGGTGTGAGTTTTTATACTGTCTTATTCGAGAAAGATGTATTTCCAAACTACTGCCCCCTGCAGGCCTGGAGGAACCAGGCTTATTCATGCTTTATTTTAGTGTTTCTTTATCATTGTATAATTTCTCATTCACACCAGCATTATGTGAAATATTAAAAGATGTAAAGCACTTCTGCTGGCCAGGTTATGGGTTAGGCCATGTTTTCTTTTTCTTTGTCCAGCTTCTCTGTTTAGCAAAGGCGAGCCATCTGGCCTGATTAGTGTTGACCTACGCCACCCAAAGCATTTCAATACCTACCAAAAATTTCCAATAGCAACCACACAATGACACCAAACCCTGTTTCTGCATTTTACATTTTACGTAGTCATTCAATACTGGCTTTTGCATTTATTTGTTTACATTTGTCAAGTAACCCAATATCATAATTTGAGATGCCTTGATACTGACATGTGTTAAAGACTGTTTCTAACTAACTCAACAGGATTTCTATAAACAATGCTGAAGACTTTTTCAGTGTTTTAAAAGTCCAGATGTACTGGACAGGACTTGATGTTCGGACTATGTTAAGATGCACTGAGGCATTGTTAAATAAATGTTAATATGTTTAAAAAGATGTTGAGATTAGACATTGGAAAAAACTGTTTGATGCACCTGTTTGCTTCCTCTCTTTTTCTTTTTCTCTCCTTTCTCTCTCTTTCCAACCCAGACACTCTATCAAATAAAGATTACATTCCATGCAGTAGAACTCGCTGATAAAACTAAAAAACTTGCCTCTGAGCTGGTTTATCATGGCTATCATTCACTTTTATAAGAGTGGTTCTCAAACCTCCTAGAGGGTGTTTTTACAACTACTTGTTGTTTTATGCTTTTTCTTTGACATTTGGTTAGATTTCCCTCTTTCCTTATTCCTTCTCGCTCACTTGATCTCATAATATCTTCTCACATTCCTCTTCTGTTGTTACTCTGTTTGTCCATTGACTCGATACGGTTCGCTGCTGACTCGTAATAAGTGCTGGATGACATCACTGGCATTTTAATGGCACAATCACTCCCTTTCCCTCCCGGTTTCGTTCGTTCTGTCTTCCTTCTTCGGTTCATCTCTCTATATCAGTGTTTGATGTGTTGCCCCCGTCAAGTCCGGGCACTAAATCAAATGGGCACTTTGACAGGCGCCATAAAAACCCCTCACTACCAAAACCCCACATGACCCTTCACAGTATAGTCGTAAGAACCGACGGCCGCTGCATTTGAGCGTCTGTTTGTTCTTGAAGCAGACTCTGGCGGAGTGTGATAGAGTTGTTTTTCAGTCCAATAATATCCACGCCAGCAGGCTACTGACAGACTGTCAGAGACAAAGCTGTTAAGACAGAAGTGCAAGCGCGCACTCGCTTTGATTCGAGATATTGTTACATGTTATCAGTTTCATAATCATTCATTTTCTTTCGGTCCATTCACCAGGAGATTAAACGGATCCCTGCAATTCAGATATTTTTTCTGAATCTGTACCCCTCAGATGCTTCTGCCCACAACCGTGGCGTTATTAAAGCAGCTCCAGCACAATATGACATTATAGTCAAATTTAAATGCAGAAAAAACTCCCATACTCCTCTGAGGCTGTGCGTGTGATTGACAGGTCGTATCATACGGCGTGTACTCCTCTTTCTCTGAAACTCACCTTCGCTCTGCTAATGGCCGCCTGAGGGGAGAGGGTCCGTCTGGGCCTCATAGATAGCGTAACTGTGTGTGCCCGTGTTTGTTTTCGTTCGCTTGTTTGTGTGTGCGGCGGGTTCGCCAATGTATTGGAGGGCTGGCTGGAGGCGAGAGGTTAGCGCTGAATCTTTTCGTTTTTGCGTGTATGGTGTGCTCCCTTCAAATTCTTCTGTTTATTGACCCGTGCATACGCTGGAGCTAGTCATACATTAATCACTAACTTAAATGTTACACGCTAGGCTCCCTTTCAGCATTTTCATAACTGCCAACACACATACACACACACTGCTGTTAAGTTTTATTGATATAAAACTGACACATACCAGGACTATCTCTGCTTTTTTTTAAACCACATGAACAGATTTCTCACCATCTGTATACCATCAGTGCATCACATACACAGCAATACCAGCACGCACACTTAATATTGTTCCGAATATGTGGGAAAAAATGGGTTATTTTTTACATACACACACTTATAAGCTCTACTGTCTACATAGGAAACATTCTGTGACGGAATCACCGAGCGATTTGCACAACAAGCCACACAAATAGCAGATATTCAGTAGCATTTGATGTAAGCATGTTGCTAATAGCACAGTCACAATCAGGCAAGATACATTTTCCAGTAAATGAATTTAACGGTAAAAGTTAAAACCTGTTAAATGAATAAACGGTAAGTTCCACTATTATATATGGTGAAAAACTGTATTTCATATTGCATGTAATTTTACAGTAGTATACCGTTTTGGAAGTGAAAAAAAAAACGTATTTTACAGTGAATAACCGTAAATATACATTCCCAGAATTCTCTGCATTACATTTCAAAATTGATGTTTTTTGTTGAAATAACTATTTCTTAGTTTTTTGTAAGTTTTGTACATAGGGTTGTATATATTATACACACTGCAAGTTTCAGTACTGACAACCACATTTAAATGCAGGAATGAGTCCCGTAAATTATCGTTCCATGTGTGTACGGAACAGCAGTCACTCCCACATTTATAACCATAGCAACTTTTTGGCCCCTTGTGGGAGTGAATAAGATTTTAGCCATTTGGTATCTGCAATTTTTTGGCTAAAGACTCTTTTTGTCCATCGATTTGAACTAAACTACCGCTGGTAGACGTGCTGTGTTTTGTTTTTGCACTGGAGGCTGCTTTAGAGAGCGTTTTCTTGAAATGTTGCCATGTCCTTATATTTAAAAGCACTTTTAGGCATGTTGTTTGGCCTAAAGCACTTTATAGAGTTAATAAAGTGGTCTGTTGAGGATATAAGATATATGATTTTTATAAAACAAAGAATTTGGGTGTTTTAGTGTTTTTATGTGCTTGTCATTGTTTGTTGTTGGGATTTTTTCTATAAAGATCTGGCAACACTGACACTTTACCATTAAGCTCTGAGGTTTCTTTCACTGTCGTTTTCTTGCATCTCACATACAGACGAAGACACATTTATGATGTGCGTTTAAATACCTCATTAACAACTAGAATTTCTGTAAAAGCAGTTGTCACTACCTGTATTTTTCAGGAGTTAATTCGGTTGTCAAATGTGGTTGTCACTCCTGTATTTTAGTGAATTATGTGTGTACAGAACACGATTAAGGAGAAAAAAGTGAACTGACAACCGAATTTAGCTGCAATGTGTACGTGGCCCATGTGACTTTCTCATCACCACCTGCTTTTTTACAAAGGTACAAAACAGATTTCAGTAATTCAATAAGTTGGTAAATTATCAGTTAATGAAATTACAGTATTTAAATGTAAAATTAAGTTAAAACAGTAAAACCTAAAATGTTTTACCATTTTTTTATGCTAAAATTCTGGCAACAACAGCTGCCGTTTATTTTTTACCTAAATTTTATGGATTTTTACATTTAAGTTTTTACATTTACAGTTTACATTTTTTTATTTGATACATTTTATTACACCGTGTCTACACCAGATGTGAGAATTGTCAAGAGTTTGAGGAAGTCTACACTAATTGCGATAGCGACTGTTCCAAATCATGTATACTTTTTGTCATTACGTCATAAATAGAGCACAGCATCAGTTTCCTGTTGGGGATTTGTCATGTTGCGTCGTGCACAAACAGACTAAATAAATTGTCCAGGGAAGTGAAAAGGTTTGAGTATATATATTGTGTGGACACGTATTAGTTAGCATACAAATCTGAAAGCAAGCAGTTGCTGCAAGCAAGGATCCCGTTAGGCATATGCAGAAAAACATTTGCAAAAAAACCTGACTAAGTACACTAACATTATTATGTCATAACTCTTGACTAATGCCTTTTATATTTCAAGTTTTCCTGCATTTTCCCGAGGAGTCTCCGGTGTTAAGGTATAACGTAAGCATCATCTGCCATCTTGAATTTATTATTATTGTTTCTGCTGAGCTTGGGATCAACTTCATCGCAAGGAAAACATGCACTGCTGCTTTAGTACATAGGTGGATTTTAGAGTTTTTTAGAAGGCAGCAAAACTAAGTTAACTATACATTCCTGTCAGCAGTCCAACATTGATGCTCTAAAAATTCTCTCTCCATAGACAGCTCACTAGGTTTTGGAACAGCGCAATAAAATGTAATCTTCATTATCGTCCTACACAACTGCAAATACACTCACACATCATCCCTTTGGTGACAGAATGAGATTTGTGATCTTGTCAGGATTATCCATGCTCTGGTTTCTAGGTCAGCATTCCATCAGAACACACATCCTCCCTAGGAGACACAGGTCACACACACACAGTCGTAAAGATTAGCATCTTTCTCTAGAGACACGCTCTGCGCAGAGACCACAACAGCTTTTAATTATCTTACTTTCTCCCACACACTTATTTCAACAAGTACACACAGTCTCTCACACAAGTGCTCTCGTGATTGTGCCCTCACACACAATACAGACAATAAAGCGCACCAGACTGCTTCCGGAAGTAAAAAAAATCCCATTTAAAGTCTCCATGGAGAAATCGATTTAACGTTGAAACTCTTCAACACAGACCCACAGAGAGGTTGTTAGACAATTTTATGCTTCTGCTCATATGCTTATATATATAGAATGTTTCTGGAAAGCTATCAGTCAGTGTAATTTTAACTTTAAAATCCCAGTGCTGAATTCCCAGTGAAGTACTTCATTACCCACAATGCAAAAGAAAGACAGAAGGCAGAGAATTTGCTGTTATCTTGAAAATTATTATTGCAGCACGAAGATTTTATGCTGAGTATTTGCAGGCTAGCTAAGTCATTTTAACTAATATTAAGTAACAAAAAGGGATTTAAAAAATTATGATGTGCATGTTAAGCAATTTAAGCTTTTGCATGCTAGAATTGAAACCCTAAAATGAATCATAAAATTATCATTGGCCTATTAATATTATGTAATTTTGTGTTTTTATATTTGAAAGAACCACATTTGACACATGCGCCTTTTTCCTGAGTGCTCTCCTGTTCCGGTCTCCATAGAAATCAATGTTAAAACGGTGTAAAAACAGATGGACTGATTTAATTAAACTCAAACTTTTTCAATATAACTACATATAAATACGCAGGGTTAGGCTGCTGCCACAGTAACAGCAGTAAACTTAAGGAATTCCTGTAACGTAGGCTGCTTGTTTTGCCTACCAGCATCTGTCTGTGTCAGGCGCTGTATGCACCGCATAAACGATGACAAAAGAAAACGAGCATGGCTTGCAGCGCTTAAGTTAAAAACCTGTGTGTGAAATAATAAAATAATGTGTGCTCTTATCAATTTGTGGACAAAATGCCGCGAACTTCGCCGAGACCGGGAGTTGTATGTAACGTTAGGAAATGTGCTCTCATCTGATTACAATGCAGCTAACCTTTCGTCGCTTCATGTCATCTACCCACTCGTTAAACTATGACAGGTGAGTTACTGCAAAAAGACGGGTCATTGCGACACTGTAAAGTGATGAAACTATGGCGCCATGTGCTTTTTAAAACCATTTTCATAGATTTAACGTGGAAAATACGTTAAAGGAGAAGTCCACTTCTAAAACAAAGATTCACATATAATGTACTCACCCCCCTAATCATCCAAGATATCTTTCCTTCTTCAGTCGTAAAGAAATTATGTTTTTTTGTGGAAAACATTTAAGCATTTTTCTAGACATAATGGACTGCTATGGTGCCCCGATTTTGAACTTCCAAAAATGCGGTTGTAAATGATCCCAGCTGAGAAAGAAGGGTCTTATCTAGCATAAGGATCGGTTATTTTCATTTAAAAAAATAATACAATTAATATACTTTTTAATGTCAAACGCTCGTCTTGTCTTACTCTGCAATGACAGTTAGGGTATGTCGAAAAACTCCCATCTCATGTTCTCCTTCAACTTCAAAATTGCCCTATATTGCTGTTTTACCTTTTTTGTTAAGGGTGTTTGATCTTCTTTGCATGTTCACTTTGCAAAGACTGGGTCAGTCTTTCTGCAGCGATGTAGGATGATATTGAAATTATTTTTGAAGTTTAGGGAGAAAATATGATTGGAGGTTTTCGACATACCCTAACTGTCTTGAGCCAAAATACACGGAGTTCAGGGAGAGCAAGGCAAGACGAGCATTTGAGATTAAAAAGTATTCAAATTGTATGTTTTGAATGAAAATAACCAATCGTTTCGCTAGATAAGACCCTTCTTCCTCGGCATTTGGGATCGTTTGAAGCCGCATTTAAACTGCATTTTGGAAGTTCAAACTCAGGGCACCATATCAGTCCATTATACGGAGAAAAATGCAGAAATGTTTTCCTTAAAAAAACATAATTTCTTTACGACTGAAGAAAGAAAGACATGAACATCTTGGATGACAAGGGGGTGAGTACATTATATGTCAATCTTTGTTTCGGAAGTGGATATCTCCTTTAATTTGAATAGAAACACCAGAGACCGGAAATGTAAAGTGGGCGAGACTTTGGCGTTCAGAAAAAAGGTGGATAGCCAGGTATTGAAATGCTGCTTAAATATTTCTGGATAGAAAGGTTAACAACATAACTTTGATAAAATGTGTACATTAGATTAATCACATTTATATGAAAAAGAAAACTCCTATTATTTATCTTTATTTATATCAACAGCAGTTTGCCTAAAAATAATAATGAATGTATATTTCTTCAATATTATCTAGAGGAAGTAACTTCTTTGCAGTCTTCAGTGGATCCATGTTCAAAACCTGGTAAGCTGTACACTCATTTAACAACTTTTTTCATTTTCGTAACTGAGTAGATTTGTCAAGTATGTCTATGTAATTGGCTTGTTAAGTGATGATGTAATGCGTCCATTGAACGCACCAACGAACGCTGTTTCCGGGTCCAAACCCCAACTCATTTCACTTGAGAATACTTTCTCAGTAGCCGTTCATGAGCACTGTTTATTCATATTAAACATTTAAGCTAAACGTTTTCAAATTTACGGTGTACACTACAGTCTCCGTGCTCACAGCTTCCCAAATGCAAATAATTTGTATATTTATTTTTTTATATTTATATTTTCATTGTATGGCTATCTGGGATTTCGGTATGGAGTTAAAGGGTAGGATTATAATTTTTTGGTAGTATTATATCACATTGTGGGTGTATGTGTTTTCTAAGCATCATGGACCCAGAAGTCATGGAAGAGGTGATGCTTGATGTCAGACTTAACAAGCGAATAGAAATAGAACATAATTCATTTGTTTGAACCATTTTAGGTCACATTGTTGACTGTTGTGTTAGGAGGCCATACTTTAGTAACAGGGAGCGAAGCAGCCATTTTGATTTGAAATGTTTCACAACTGCTTTGAAATTGGTATTGGTGTGATGTGCCTACTTATACTACGCCCTTAAAGTATGTACTCTTTTGGTGAAGAAAAAGTACACACTTTTGAGTGTGTAGTAGAAGAGTAGGCAAGCTTTGGGACATACTATTACGTCACACAACTATAGAATACCCAAGACTTGTCACTCGTATAATTTTGAATGGGGAAAGATGCGATGCTCATTATGGCCACAAAGCCCCGCCTTCTTAATGAAAGAGCCAATTGTTGATTAGTAAAGTTAGCGCGTCACTGCAGCTGCCATTAGAAGTCCTTTAAAAGTTAACGACCAAACGGATGTTTAAAGGTTCACATTGCTGTTGCAGATGAAATATTACACAGATAACATTAAATAAATATTTGTTACCAGGTTAAATGTTGATTATTGATAACTCAGATCCCTTTTTCTAAACATCTCTACCTAACCGCCGGTCACGTACATCCACCATGTTTGTAGTTTTATTCATGTTTGTAGTCCTGGAAGAATCCTTTGCCAAAGCGCAATGGATTGTGGGCAATATTAGCCATTAGAGTGTGCATGGATCCACACTTCAAAAATCGACCTGAAATAGTAGACCATCCGGGAACTTTTGGCATACTCTTTTCAGTATACTATGCTCTGGGACACACTTATTGTAATCTCACATACTATTTAGGATGGATAGTATGAACATTGGGATGCAGGGCTGGTCGCAAATGAGCCTGTCACAAACAATCATGAGATGATAAGACTAGACATAGGGCAGTTTAAAACACTCACTTTAAATGCGTTTTATATTGAAATTATCTTTATAAACGTGCAGTAACGTGATCATTTGTGACCTGTAAAAAAACATGTCTTGTACTGTATATAAAATATAGAAATATATCATTTGCAAATGCACACTCCTTTGGTGACACACCTCTTTGCTAAACAGGATTTATTGTAGTAGGACAATTGACTTATTTGCTAAAAAGCTGAAAGGCTTCATTCGAACATATATGCTTCCTGAGACTGATATGGAAGAGAATACTTCACTACTTTTACATGTTGTTTGAACATTAATGTGTGTTGGCTACAAATCTACCCTATAATGATAAAAATCCATGCAGTGGTTTTTAATTAATCTGTAAAAATAACATTCCCTTTTTCAAATCGAGCCATTTTCAGATGCCTGTCGTCGTGGCGTCACACCGACAGAGGCCACTCCCACGATAGTTGATTGACATGAGCGTTTTACCTCAGATCAGCTGTAACAGTCCGACCTCTTTGTTTCGATGCCGGAGCAGGGATGTAAGTTAGACAAGAATATCTCCGATTGAGTGATTGAGGTGTTGTGTTGCTGGATGTAATAATGAACGTAGTGGTCGTCATTTACTCCTGACATCTGAGCCGCTGAAGATGCAGTAGATTACGTTTGTTTGTGAAGGGAATGCACCTCCCGATCTACATATATCCATCTATGTTCGCGGGAATCATTCATGATCCAGCTTCACCTACAGCAGAAGTGAGTATAAGGGTTTTTTTATGAATCTTTGCAATCGCTTTTCCTAATAATGTGCTAGTTAGCAAGTTTAGCGGCTGTTTAGCGGCTGT
>VONZ01000200.1:870000-1032500 GCA_012976165.1 Labeo catla
TAAATTTTTAGGGGACCTGAGTGGAAATTTTAATGGCCTAGTAACGCCCATGCCCTAAAGCATAATTTAATTTGTAATAAAATAATAATAATTTTGTTTGAACAAATAAATAATGTTTGAACTTTATATTTGTTAGGCTAGTAGTTTTTGCTGTGGTATCAAAATTGGAAGTGAGAATTGATAACATGGGTCAAAAATAATGATAACAGTAACTATTTTATAATTTTGTGACAGGGCCAGTGAAGATTTTAATAGGGCAAGTAAAATTTTGAACCACTGACCTGACCGGGGCAGTAGAAAAAAATCCTTAGTGTCGAGCCCTGACTGAACTGTTGTGTCTGCATCTGATGTTGTCCATGAACAATAGCAATATAGCATAAGTAGGGTCTTTTGATAACAGTGCAATTTACTACCTAATCTGCAATTACATGAGAATGTGTCTAGCAGTTCTGTATCTGTCACATGGTTTGCGGCCGGTAATAATGGTGAGAGATTTACTGAACATCATATCTGATATGCTCAGGAAGTGACTTCAGGAAGCTGCAGAACAGCTACAATGTGTTTGCAGCTACTACGTTCTTTTAAACATTTAGCAAATGAGAAGAATTTGGTTAAACAAGATGGTGATGATCTGTAGAGGAATGTTTATGAACATCCTATTGATTCTATATACATATTTTGATATTATAACATTACATTTACACCCACAAACACAATATAGGTTTTCATTATAATTATACACTTTAAAGTTAAAATATCTGTATTGTTTTTTTAGTCCTAATATAATAATAATAATAATTTCTAGTCATTTTTATACAAGTTAACAGATTTACTTTACAGATCGCTCTAAAGTTAAAGTCACAATGATGACAATATGTATTTTTTATGGAATATTGCTGTATTTTTTATTATTTATTATAAATGATTTATCTTTTAACATAATTTAAAATAACTTTCTCTCCCTCTTGCTCTTTCATCTATTCTCTTCTCTAATGACATTTAATGGAGTGAGGGTGGGACAACCTGTCAGTCACATCCAGCCATCCAATCAATTTCTGATTAACAAATTCAGGTCCCGTCAAACTTTTTTTTCTTTGAGAAAATCTTTCAACATTAAGGAACTGATATCACATGATATCCCATCTTCACAGGAACAAGGTATTGAATTGTTTAATGTTTAACGATTAAATAGCAGAAATGTCTGATATTTATGATGATGTGATCATTACTGAGCCTGAGAGAATTGAAACAAGCAGAGAGGAGATGGCGGTGGCCATCTATGAGAATCCAGACTATGTGAGAGATCATGATTTTAAGAGAGAGACAAGCACACCCCGACCACTTCAGCATACAGGTAATCACATTTGTTTCTTGCTCCAGAGCAACTATAGTTTGTTTGTTGCTGCTGTGTGTTCTTCGGATGCTATTATGGGATCTTAAGTTAGAAGTTAGAACCTTAAACACAACAAGTGTTGTTAGTTACAATTAGCAGCATCTGTGGAAGATTTCAGAACATGGGAAATTGAGATTTTAAGTTAGAGAAATGACACAAAAGCACTGTTACAAAATACATTTTATTTTGAAAATAAAATAAAATAATAATACATTTGTTATTCACTGATAACCTTCTTCAGTGAGCTGTTAAACGCTGCAACTGAATTACTGAGTCGCTGAGTTGAACTAAATAACCAGATCTGTCCAGTTTATGAACAAACAATTTAGATCATGAACTGAATCAACTTATTCACAGAAACGCACAAAACTATTGTATGACTTAGGACTACTTTTTTTTCAGTTTAATTTTCATTTTCATTTCATTTTAATATACAATTTTTTATCCAAACTTTTGATTGAAAGGCCTGAATGTACATATTCACTGAAAGAAAGACTTATTCCGTGTCAACCTCATGTTAATAAAGTTCAAAATCTTTATTGTAGCCTCTGTGATCACTGTAACTCACACAGTAAACTCAGATCAGTTCTGTTCCACTGTTCTCACCAACTCCTAAAATAGCATCTAAAAGAAGCATAGAGGCAAACTAAAGAACACAGATGTTCAGCATTGTTAGTAAAATAATTTATAAGTAACTATAAGCAAGAATTTTTGATCAATTTCTGATCAGAGTTCATTAAGGTTTTTTTTTCCCAATTCTTGGTAAAAAGGGTTAGTTTCTTCATTCTATGTAGTTGGGTTGTGATCTCAGTAACTTTACACTATATATTATACCAGTGGCGTTCCGTCCATATAAGCTCCGCATATGCTCTGCATACCCAAGCCATTTTGAGAGAATGAGTTCACAGGACAGTCAATATAAACATGATTATAAGTTGATCCCTTGACATTTGAGATGCAATTTAAAGCTGGGAATAAGTATGTAAAATTATTTATTTGCCAAACAGCAGTAATTTTCTTTGAATCTACATCAGTTACGGAAGCTTCCAGGCAAGCGGAAGCTTTGGTGCCTCCACTTTATTGTTCAGACTCATCAGGTTTGTTACACATTCTGATTGGTTTGCTGGCATGCGGGGGTATTGAGAATGAGCGAGCAGTACATGAGCGGAACACCACGCAGTGACGGCAGCTAGAGGAGAGTGAAACTTGCACGCTGAACATATAAATGTTAAATAGCATCTAAAAGAAGCATAGAGGTCAACTAAAAAACACAGATGTTCAGCACTGTTAGTTATAGACTCGAAATACATACCAATAAGTACATATCACTGCAGTTTTCAACAGAAATGAACACTGAGTGGAGCTAAAAGAGTTATCAGTTTTTTTCCAATGAAGAGATGAACGTACATATGGTACGTTTCATGTGACGTTGGTTTTGTTTGTGTTTCCGCAGTTTTGACTTGAAATGTCGTTTGGGTGGAGCTATAACTCTAATGCTCCATGACATTTTAAAATAACATACCATCTGCACTACAGCTAAACCTACCTGACAATATGAACAAAAGTGAATGTGACGTAAAAACACAATAGCAAGCATGCCGTTTTTGCTTGTTTTTCAATTTCTCATCTTTCAGCTCTTTCATTGTAAGTAATGTTTTTCACAGGATTCGTACCCAAAGATTCCACATCCTAAATCCAATTCCATGCCGGCTGAGCTACAGAGCAAGCTTGTTATGTCTATAATTTTCTATAAAAATTAAGAAACATTTATCTTCATTTCTGTCATCTTCAGGAAGTGCCTCTGTGAAGGTCAGAAGCTCCAGAGCAACTGTAGTGTGTTTGGTGCTGCTGTGTGTTCTTCTGCTGACTGCAGTCATAGTGTTATGTGTCCACATCCACACAAACAACACAAAAGAGAAAGACCAGCTACTAACCAGGAATACCAACCTTACAGAAGAAAAAGATGAGCTAACAGAGAATGGAAATCTGCTGAATGAGAGAAACCAGCTAAAAAATCAACTTTCAATTCTTGGTAAAAAGGGTACGTTTCTTCACTTTATGTAGTTGGGTTGTATATATTTATATTTTTTTCAGCTGTTTTTCTCGCCGATAATTTTTGGCACCTGAAAATTCGGTGCATTCCTATTAAAAAATAGCCAACATGCAAGATACAAAGAAAGATCTGAGGATGATTTTTATCTACAAATTAAGCAGAAAGATAAATCTACACCTGCCATGGTGTTTCTTATTTATTGTTTCTAATTTTGGTCTTTCAGCCAGGGTAACAAAAATATAGTGTGTACTGTATAGTGTGCTCCTTCAAGTAAAAAGAAATAGCATGATATTAAAGTAAAATGAATTAGTTGAATTAGTTTAACAACTGATTTAAAACATTAAAGGAATAATACACCAATAAATTTGCAAATTAAAATGTACTCACTGTAACACCATCCAAGATGTAGACGAGTATGTAAGTCTAAAATGCTTAAGGAATGGTAAATCTCTGTAAATTTGTGCAGATGAAAAAAAAAAATGCATCTACATCTTGGATGTCCTGTAATTTTTCAGCAAATTCATTTTTGTGATTTTTTTAACAGATCAATGCTCTGATGACCCCAAATGGATAACATACAAGCGTAGTTACTACTACATTTCCTCTGAGTGGAAGAACTGGTTTGAAAGCAGACAAGACTGTTTGCAGAGAGGAGCAGATCTGATCATCATAAACGACAATGAGGAACAAGTGAGTTAAGGACTGTGTTTGAATCAGTTGTGAAAACTGCTTATGGTCTAAATGTATAATATTTCCTTCTAGAGATTTGTTACAAAGGTTACTAGTGCAAACATTGTGTGGATTGGTCTGACTGACAGTGATGAAGAGGGGGTCTGGAAGTGGGTTGATGGCAGCACACTGACCTCTGGGTGAGCAGCCTGGTCTCAATTCTTAGTCATACTGTTGGGTAGGACTGGGCAATATATCGAATATTAGCGATAATATCGCAATAATTTGAACAACGATGTAAAATTTAAAAATATCGTGAACATCAAATATTTCAAATTCAAGAATACTTTCCCAAAAGAATGCGCCGAACGTTCAATATGACATCCCGTAAGAGACGTGAGGTGGGGTACTCTACACGCCTCTACTACGCGAGCTTTCATGAGTGAGGTTGCCAGATATCAAGAGTTCAAATCCCCAAATTAGAGCTTTGCTGTTACAAGGATTTTCTGCCTGGTGTTTTGCTTATTTTAAGCAATCTGGCCACCATGCGCACAAGCTCACTCTTCATTGCGGAAGCGTCTACGATGATCTGAAAACACACGACAAACAAGCTGGAGTTTAGCGATCAAAATGAAAATGACACTTAACCAGTCTGTGTTCTGTCACGAGATCTCAACTGTATTGTTTGCGTCTGTGATCCCTGAATAAAAGCACTTACTCAACAGTTGTTGTCTGAATAGAGAAACATAGGCTATTGCAATTTGGAATTACTTATAGGAATTGCACTGTTATAATAGTTTTCATCTGCACTTCAGTTACATATACATGTGTTCATTTAATAAAAAACAGTAAGGGATCACTAGATTTTTTAACTGCTTAAATTTTCACTAAACATTTTGAATTTACTTTGTAACAATAGCTGTTCCATCTAAATTGTTTTTGTTTTTTTAATAGGGGAAAAAGAAAATCATGTTTTTTTTTTATTATTTAAAAGCAACTGCAAACATATAGAGATATATATCGACTATCGTACATTTTTGACAATATCGGGATATTATTTTTTTTTATATATTGCCCAGCCCTACTGTTGGGTACAAGAGAGTATAGATAATTTAAACCAGGGGTTTCCAAACTCAGTCCTGGAGGGTCAGTGTCTTGCAGAGTGAGTTCCAACTTACCGCAACACATCTGCCTAGAAGTTTCTAGTATGCCTAGTTAGACCTTAATTAGTTGGTTCAGGTGTTTTTATTTGGGGTTGGAGCTAAACTTTGCAGAACACCGGGCCTCCAGGACTGAGTTTGGAGACCCCTGATTTAAACAATAACCTCTGCACAAGCAATAAAAAAGCATTTTTAAGCATTCCAAAGTTTAGTCCTATTTAGTCACTTATATTATACGACACATAAACATGAGCTGTTTTAATGATGATCTGTTGTTGTAGGATCTGGAAATTCTGGGGCCCCGGTGAGCCCAACAAAGCAGCTGGAGATGAGGATTGTGCTGTTACTAACTTTGGGTGGGCTGACTATCCATGTCTTCGCAACTTTGTATGGATTTGTGAGAAGGATTTAGAGGTTTAAAGAAAGCTGTTACATCAAATGTGTGCATCCAGAGCTAAGCAGTAACCAAACAGATTTGCTGTAATATGCAAAAATCTTTTTATTATTATTGTAATGGATTTTGATGGTCATTTTAATAAAATTCATTGAAAAATAAGTTTAATAAAAAAAAAAGTACTCATTTGTCAATGCAACCTCTTGTGTGTAATATTTCTCAAATTGTCCTTATTAAATAAACAGCGAACATGTGGTTTATCATAACAACTCATTCACTGAATCATTCTATACATCTACACTCACTGGGGCACTATATTCGGTACCTTTTAAGTACCAGGTTTTGCCTTCAGCACTGCCTTAATTGATCGTATCACAGATTTAACAATGTGCTGAGAGAGAGATCAGCTAAAACGAGAAAACAGTAATATTCAGAGGTGTATTGGTAAAACCGGGAAAGTGGGTGAGTTTCTTTGGTCTTTTTTGTAGTTGCTAAAACAGGAACATGCTACAGAAACATCTGGTTACTATTCAAATATAGATATTTGCACATTAAGAGTAATTCTAGTGCACATAGTATGGATCACATGAAAAGCTTCAACTTGTTAGATGATATTTACACTAGGTACAAATTATATTAGATGTTATTTATATGAATTTTAAATTACACTAATTGTAAGGAGCTAAATAAATAAACAAGAATTTCTTTAAATAGTTGCACATACATATTTGGTTCAAAACAGTGTTTTGTCTACATTAAAAACAGTACACAGCAATAGTATATTCAGTGTATATGGTTACATTTATTGAAATCATAGATGGATGCTCCTTTACTTGTCTCTATCCATAAAATCAACTCTTAATCCTAACCAAATTGAACCTTCTGATTACTATAGATGTCCTCACAGGTGGATGGACTTACTATCAATGCAGTTTTTACCACATGTCCAGTGAGACAAAGAGCTGGTATGACAGCAGAAGATACTGTACAGAAAGAGGAGTAGTTGTGATCATTATAAACAACAGACAGGAACAAGTGATATAAGATACTGTGTGTGTTGTTGTTGTTTAGCTGGATGAGTGATGACAAGCCCAGGAAAGATGGAAGCACACTGACCTAATATTCTTAATGATTCTTACAGTCAGTATCATATCACACAGAAAGCAGCACTGAACATCTAATGCTGATCTGTTGGTGCAGGTTCTGGGCGTCTGGAATGCTGTTCTTAATTGGATATGTGAGATTTGAATGGATTTTCCAAACTGTACTGTCCAAGGAGCAACATAAACTTTTAACATTACCCAAATGTAACATTACAAAACGTACGATAACTGATGAAATATAAATGTATTTCAATAAATTCTTGCATGAACACACATGATAAACCTGTTAAACATCCCAAGTATTTTGTTAAAAAGAAACAGGTTTAGTATTGTTTGGGAAACACTTTGTTATTCTGCAGCAATCTTTAATATATCAAATCTCTTTGTTTTGAATATCTTCTGATTTTTAATAATTAAAGTTTTTAGAACTATGAACGAAGTAGAACTGCCTTTTTTAACATAGAACAAAGCTTTTAAAACAAAGGAATGAAGGAATGAATGAATGAATGAATGAATGAATGAATAAACAAAACTTTTTTTAACAAGAAATTCTGCTGTTCACTGTAAAAAAAAGGAAAAAAAAAATTTTTTTAAAAGTTTACAGAAATTTTCGTCAACCCTAAAAGCCTTTAGCTCAAGTATTAAAGCATGTTTTGCCAGCATTATGGGTTTGAATTCCAAGGCTAATTCAGGGGTCCATAAACCATGACTCCAACCTGGCAAAAAAAAAAAAAGCATGAATAAATCTTTTCTGATTGCTGATTACTTCACATTACCCCACACTCAGAGTGAGAGCCCGCTCTACCAGGGGTATGGCCTCCTCTTGTGCACGGTCCAGTGGAATATATATTGGCAACATCTCTGCGACAGCCAGCTGGTCCTTGCTGTCTACCCCTCATCAGGTTTTATAGCTTGGACGTCCCTCGCTTCAGGGACCTATTTTGTGTCGGCTTAACCGGACATATGACCCCAGTCAAATATGACATACCAAACAACTGCATCATAACTGATATGAATCAGCAATAAAAGTGTGTACTCATGAGTTTAAGCTTCAAGCTACAATGTTTACTAATTTATAAAAAAAAAAAAAAAATGACATGCATTTTGCTGTAGTTTGTCTTTCTTACATCTTCAGAGACAGTTATTTTCCATGTAATGTAGTTACGCCTCAACTCACATTTGAATAACTCACCTTTTAACCTTTAGATAGCATTTGGATTAATTAAATAGTAACAGGTTCCTGGTATAATCATTAAACTTCCGAACATTTGAACTCTTCCCTTCCTGATTTGTGTTCTATATTGACATTTCATTTTCAACAACACTTCTGTTGTTTCAATTGAACTGTTCACTCCCTATATGTTACATGTCAACTAGTGTTTTTCCCCAAGTGTTTCTTGTTCTTTTGGTTTGTTCCATTTGCTCCCCCTCTTGGTTTTGTGTTTTTGGTTTAGTCTTACCCATATTTGGACTTCCCCTTGTTATCTCGTTTGTAGCCACTCCCCTGTTTCTGTGTATATAGTGTTCTTTGTGCCTCACTCCCCTTGTCGGTCTTTATTGTTGATTTGTGTTTCTACGTGTGTGGATTATCGCTCTGTGTTCCTCTTGAAAATAATTAAAATAAGATTTGTTTCCGTACGTTGTATCCTGTCTTCCATCCAGCACCAGCCACCACCGTAACAGAAAAGACCGACCATAAACAGAGGATGACCTGGGCTGATGACCTCCTCCTGGACCTGCAACAAGGTGAGCGTTCGCTGGAGGAATATGTGGAGGAGTTTTTGAGCGTTTACCATCTGGTGAGATGGAGTGACAAGATGGTTAACGCATGTTTCCAGATGGGACTCAAAGATGATAGTTTGTTTCAACTAATTAGTCCTAATGATTGCTAACGTCCTGTAGCAGATTTTATAAATTTTGTTCTTGATTTATGTGGTTCCTCGTTCCAAGTCATGGTGGAGGATGGTAATCCTCCTCCCATCTGGAAACATGCCGTCGCCCCATCTCACCAACAGCCAAAGCCCTCCGCATATCACGCCAGCGACCTCACACCCTCCTTGTCTCCTGCGTGTCCCCAAGTCTACCTTAGTTCCACGATGGTCCTCAGCCCAGCACCTCAGGCCGCCGCCACGCCAAAGCCTGCACGCAAGATGGCAGCCGCCACGCCAGCGTCTGCTCGCAAGATGGCCGCCACGCCAGCGTCTGCTCGCAAGATGGCCGCCACGCCAGAGCCTGCTCGCAAGATGGCCGCCACGCCAGAGCCTGCACGCAAGATGGCCGCCACGCCAGAGTCTGCTCGCAAAATGGCCGCCACGCCAGAATCTGCACGTAAGATGGCCTCCGTTCCTGAGATCACCCAGAGTCTGCCAAGATGGCCTCCGTTCCTGAGTCCCCGGCCAAGATGGCCGCCAAGCCTGAGTCCCCAGCCAAGATGGCCGCCAAGCCTGAGTCCCCAATCATGATAGCTGGAATGAACATTATGGACAGGGCAATCCCACTGGAGTTCACGGCTCCTATTATCTCCCCTGATTCTCCTGAGCCTCCGCTGGTTCCGTCCAGCCTTCCTGAGCCTCCGCTGGTTCCGCCCAGCCTTCCTGAGCCTCCGCTGGTTCCGCCCAGCCTTCCTAACCCTCCGCTGGTTCCACCCAGCCTTCCTGAGTCAAGTCAAGTTGTAGCTGTGTTCCCCGAGTCAAGTCAAGTTGCAGCTACTGAATCAAGTCAAATTGCAGCTGCGTTTCCCGAGGCAAGTCAAGTTTCTGAGTCACGTCAAGTTGCAGCTGCAGCTACTGAGCCAAGTCAAGCCACGGCTGTGGTTCCTGAGTCAAGTCACGTCACGGCTGAGTCAAGTCACGTCACGGCTACATCTCCTGAGTCAAGTCAAGTTCCTGGTGCTTCTCATAAGCCAAGACAAAGTCCAGCTCGCCCTCCAGAGCCGGAGCTCTGCCCAGCTCGCCCTCCAGAGCCGGAGCTCTGGCCAGCTAGCCCTCCTGAGTCGGCTCCTCCTTCAGCGCGCCCTCCTGAGTCGGCTCCTCCTTCAGCGCGCCCTCCTGAGCCAGCACCTCATCCAGCGCTCCCTAGGGCTGGCAGTACTGTAAATTCCCCCAAGAAAATTTTGGGGGGGGGCTACTCCCCTGTTCAGCCATGGCCTCCTGGATTGTTTACCCGGCCATGGCCTCCTGAGCCCCCAGACCCGCCATGGCCACCTGAACTGTTTACCCGGCCATGGCCTCCTGAGCCCCCAGACCCGCCATGGCCACCTGAACTGTTTACCCGGCCATGGCCTCCTGAGCCCCCAGACCCGCCATGGCCCCCTGAACTATCTGCCCGGCCATGGCCTCCTGAACTCCCTGATCCACCATGGCCTCCTGAACTGTCCAGCCATGGCCTCCTGAACTCCCTGATCCGCCATGGCTCCCTGATCCGCCCTGGAGGCTTTCCCTAGCTACTATGTTCCTGTCCCGTATCAGCCTCCAGGGCGCCCGCCCTCCCTCCCCAGTTGTATTGTTACGGTGCGGGACGCACCTACCGGGAGGGGGGGGTAATGTTACATGTCAACTAGTGTTTTTCCCCAAGTGTTTCTTGTTCTTTTGGTTTGTTCCATTTGCTCCCCCTCTTGGTTTTGTGTTTTTGGTTTAGTCTTACCCATATTTGGACTTCCCCTTGTTATCTCGTTTGTAGCCACTCCCCTGTTTCTGTGTATATAGTGTTCTTTGTGCCTCACTCCCCTTGTCGGTCTTTATTGTTGATTTGTGTTTCTACGTGTGTGGATTATCGCTCTGTGTTCCTCTTGAAAATAATTAAAATAAGATTTGTTTCCGTACGTTGTATCCTGTCTTCCATCCAGCACCAGCCACCACCGTAACACTATACTGTATAGTCACCTATGGTTTTGCTTTACATGCATAGAGTAAGAGGTTAATCACCTCAGAAGCCTGTCATAACAGGAAACACTGTGACAACCTATAACCTAGTAGTGCATCTTACCATACACGTACACTTATCAGGACATGACATTAATGCTTGTCGTGATAAGAGGCAAGCAAAAGAGAATTTCACTTGCCTGGCCAGACAAGTAGCCTGATTACACTGTCAATAACAAAAAAATAACTAGGGAATCACCAAAACATTGACGAGTATCATTCTATTACATTCAATATAATCAGTGACTCATAGATAATATATTGACAGTAACAAGGTAACACATCACAATAATCCACATGTAATCCACACAATTCCAGTCCATCAAAAGCTGCATGTTTATAATAAACAAATCCATAGTTTTTATGTTTTTTCTCCTCAAATTGAACTGTTGCTTCTGGAAAGAAGTCCTCTATCCACATTATTGCTGTCTCCATTGCTATGATTGGCTAACATTTTTGTATATGAAATACTTATTACATGAGGAGCTCTCTCAAAAACTTTTACGTTTGTACTATTACAGCTGTTTATAACATTATATTAAGATTTACTCCTGTTGTATGAAAGGTTGCAGTGATGAGTAGCCTATAACAAACTGTTGAGCATATGATACATACTTTCACAAAGCCTTTCATCATAACTAATAGTGAAAACATGATGGAAATAATAGACTGACTGTGTATCTTCTTACAGAAAGGACAAGTAGCCCAGATGAACTTGGAAAAGAAAAGGTCTCGGTGCTTTGTTTACGGTGATTGTGGGCGGTTACGTTTGGCGCGCGCCCTCACGTGGCAATTACACTATGAAAGCGAAAGCATCTCGTGGGCGTGATCTAATTAAAAATAATGAAGCAGACGGGAGAGATTGAACATGGAGTTGGTTTCATGCAATTTACTTCATCAGAGAATATTTGTTTTCGGCAAGAGGGGCTTCATCTAAAAGTAAAAATATCAAGCTTTCTATAGATATGTCTCTCATGTGTGTGCCTCACGTATTCGCTGAGTTTTGGTTAATTTTACTGACGCATTTCAAAAACTTACGTGTGGAGACGGAGGCTGCTGAATGCGCACCCTGTTTATTTTCCTTGTTTTGCAAAAGAATAATGTTTTGTTGATATTGTGAGTGTACTCAAATAATAGTAGATCCTCTACAGATTGAAATGATGTATTACTTTTATATGTACGATTAAAAACAAGCCAGCATTTTAGGTCCTTTTTGCTCGTGTCATGAAAATATGCAATTTGGGCCGCCGGCGCCACCGTCGACCCCAGGGGGTTAAAGCACAAGTAGGATCTTTTAAACACAGCGTAATTTACTACATAACTGAAATTGAGAATGTGAGAGGCAGTTCTGTATCTGTTAGCCTACGTGGTTTGTGACCAGTACTAATGGCGAGAGACATACAGAACATCATGTCTGATGTCTTCAGGAAGTGACTTCAGGAAGCTGCAGGTAATATACATCACACGTCCGTCTCATGCTGACTTCGAGGATCTGACATCCTGTTTTAGTTTTCACACACTGACCACAAGTTTGTCTGCCACTAGCTTTAAAAAGAAGAAGACTGCTGGTTACTACAACACATCTACATAGTATCAAAGAACTAAATTGTTCATGTCTAATTGTTAAAGAGCAGAAATGTCTGAAAATACTTATGACGATGTGATCAGGACTCAGTCTGAGAGAATGAAAACACAAAGAGCAGAGATGACAGTGGTTATCTATAAGAATGCAGACTGTGAGAAGGTTTATGACTTCAGGACAGGGAAAAACACACACCAACCACGTCAGCATACAGGTAATCACATTCATTTCTTTGATATGAAAGGATGCTACTGTATCTTTGTTTTGGTTGAGAAACAGAGATACCACAAACCATAATCAGTGTTTTCAGCCTCAACTTTACCAGCTTCTCTGGCACACAAATGATAATGTTACGAAGATTTCAAAACAGGGGAAATGAGATTTCAAGCTTGAAAAAGGACAAAAAAGAACCTTTAAAAGTATAAAACATAAGCACCTGACTCAGGGGTTCGTTTCAAGTCCTCTGTAGTCATATGATAGATTTTTGTGAAAAAACAAACCAAAATTTAAGTTATTTACTGATAATCTTCTCCAGTGCGTCAGTGAGTTGAAGATCAGTTCAGTTTGTGAACAAATCATTCAGATCACTTTCATGAACTGAATCCCTAAAACTACATACACTCCACACACTATTCTATGACTTAAGACTTCAGTACTTTTTTTTAATGACACTTTAGTTTTTTTTCTCTCCATATAGTGGACTTCTATTGTTTGAACTTCCAAAATGCAGTTTAAACGCAGCTTCAAAGGGCTCCTAATGATCCCAGCCAAGGTAGAAGGGTCTTATCGAGCAATATCTGGTTATTTTCTAAAAAAAATTGACAGTTTATATACTTTTAACCTCAAATGCTCATCTTGTCTAGCTCTGCGTGAACTCTGTGTATGCTGGTTCAAGACAGTTAGGGTATAAACTCCCATCTCATTTCCTCCTCCAACTTCAAAATTGTCCTAAATCGCGGCAGAAGTATCGACCCAGTTTTTAAGTGAACGCGCAAAGAAGATCAAATGCCTTTTTTTTATTAAAAAAAAAAAAAAAAAGGTAAAACAGCAATGTAGGACGAAGAAGAGTGCTGGTTACTTAAATATTTACACAAGAACAAGGAACTAAACTGTTTCATGTCTGACAGTTAAAGAGCAGAAATGTCTGATGATATTCATGACAAAGTGATCAGGACCGAGTCTGAGAGAATGAAGACAAACAGAGCAGTGATGACGATGGTTATCTATGAGAATGCAGATTGTGTGAGAGTTTATGACTTCAGGACAGAGACAAACACACAGCAGCCACCTCAGCACAAAGGTGATCACATGAATGTCTTTGATATAAAAAAAGATCACAGTTTGCACGTTCAGCCATTAAATATCATGTCTGTGGCGTTCAGAAAGTGATCATTTTATGTGAAGATCAGAAGCTACAGTGTGTTTGAAGTGGCTGTGTGTTCTCCTAATGCTATTGTAGGATTTTAAGTTAAAGTTACAGATAATAACTAACCTGTTAACTAACCTGAGTTATTAACTTAAGTCATCCTCCTCATGAATTAAAACACTCAGAGCAAACGTTTGTAAACGCTGACGTTTGTAAATGCCATGTATAAAGAGGCTAGTTCCTAGAAGTGAGTTCCTAAAACCACGCAGTGGTTGCAAGTGTCTGATAAAGCCACAGCATAAACTCTGACAATGCAGTGTTTTATTGTTTAATTATTGTAAACAAAACAAAAAAAACCCCTTTCTATTTTTTTCCCCTATATTTCAGTGCTTAGTGGTATGCTGTTGGATTTTTTTTAATTTATTAAAAATGTGTCCACCCACCCCCCACCCGTGATTTACGTCACTGCCATACTCTATGGTTTGGTGACACGCTGCCACTGAGATCATGTAAATGCAGTTGACGCTAAAAGCATCAACCATAAACTGATCAACTGTCTGGACTTTCATGTACCAACAACCTAGAAGTTCCAAAAACTTTCAAACACATTAATATATGCATTTGAATGCCATTTAAATGTACACAATCCAGATTGTTCAAACAACATAATGTCAGTGTCCTTCTGCGATGAGTTGAAGTTCGTTCAGGCATAATAACATTAAGCATTTTCACAAAAAAAGTTCCTTTATGCATAAATACTGGCCACGCAAACACAGATTAGAAACACTCCACTCTAGCAACTAATGTTAGTTTATCCACATCTTGATGACACTGAAACTGAAGATGATTGAAGAGGATAGAAACTTAAAAAGCTAATCACAAAAACTGTTTTGTAAATTTAATTTAAAATATGAACAATAGTCAGATTCTGCAAGAACCGATACGATTTGTTCTTGTGCATCAAGCAGGAGTAGTTGAGCTTTTATTCACTGTATCTAAATACTCTTTGTCTAAATTAAATGTTAAATAAATGTAAAGTGGTCATGTCTCTTTAAAACACATTAAACATCATTTGCTTAAACGTTACTGACAAAATTTCCTTTAAAAATTCAACCTAAATACATGTAACTCACGCTCTGAGGTAGACTGCCTTGTGCGCACACATAAACTTCTTCTCAACAGTTCCCCGCGATTTTTATTAATAAAATAGCCTAGATACTAGAGTACTGATACTCAGCAATGAGGTGGTAAAATTGCTGTTTTTTAATTAATTAGTTGTTTGTAGAGAGAGATGCGTAGCAGGCAGGCAAACACACACACATAACTGTCATCTCTCTCTCTCTATCGAACATTAATTGAAATAAATGCTATAATTTATTCAAATAAATATACCACACTATTTCATCTCTGTGTCTGATTTGAAGCAGGCAGAATGATAGAACTTACGTGCCCTAGCTGACGTAAATAACCGTCATTTTTACCCATTCTGTCAAATATTGCACTGCAAAGAGGCTGGCTGCACAAACACAGATGAGGAACACAACACAGTCCACTCCAGGACAGAAACTAGAGTTAGTGTTAGTTTATCCATGTAGCGTCTGGACCAATCAGACATACATTAATTGTTACATTTAACAAATAGTCTTTAAACACAACAAGCCAGCTATATGCTGGAGCTCTGGAGACAACCTTCCTGGAGGAGCAGCCTCCAGAGGGCTTAAAGGCATCAAACGATTGAACACTTCTCGCTCTTCACTCTCTTCACTTCGCTCTCGTCTGCAACATCTTCCGATTGCTGCCCGTGTGGAGGAACCCACCGGGAGCCTGAGCCGGCACAGGGTGTGTACCTAAGAAGATGAGCTAGAACTCTTCAGGACTTCCCTAAGCACACGCCAGGCCTTGCGGCCTTGTCTTTCCATTCCCCAAGGATCACAGGACTTCAGCTGGGTCCCTCTCAGCTTTTGGTTCTTCTTCACTTTTCACATGGGAAGAAACTCCCAGTCACTATCGAGTCAGAACATCGTTGGAATTCATCCCTCTTCAGACCCGGAAGAACGTGATTGCAATTCCAAAACCACCACTGCTCCAAACCATCAAGACTTTCACCTGAGACTGCATTTGGACACTTGTTCAATGACCAAGGCAATGCAAGTATCGTACATTTAACTAAACAAACAGAGGTTTAGTATAAGCTGTAGACAGCACTGATGGTTTCACTCAGGTGGCTAACTGACTCTTTTCATAGCTTCATTTCCTTGTCTCTCTCTAACTGCTTCTCACTGACCATTCCCCCATGTATGAGTGATTTTATGTTTGTTTGTTTAGATTAGTTATGTGTTAGTCCTTCGTTAATAAAACTCTTGTGCACAAATTACATGAGTTTTGATTCTGATTCTGCTATGCAAATTAATGTCCCTTTACGATTCCGATTCGAGCTACGTGCTCTAATGCAATGGCACTTTAAGAAAGTTATTTCCTGTGGCCAAAATATCATTTCTTAGAGTTGATATAAAGATTATACTGAATGTTCGCTGGGCGAACAGATTAGTTGATGGAAAATTAATTCTGCTACAGTTACTACTGGCAGCTGATATAAATAATTGTAATTAATCATAATTAATTGTAATTATTTATATACATTTCCCTTTGAGCTAAATCGTGACATCCACATCTTGACAATGCTGAAACAGCCTGAAAGTGAAAACGAAAATATAGAAAAAACTTGGAAAATGTACCAAGAACATAGGGAAAACAGTGATAATGTCTACGAAAATGACGTTATAAGCGGTCAAATTGGAAAAGATTCAATGCAAGGAAAATCCTCAGATACTGAGATTAATAATTCACTTTGTTTTCATTCTTTCAACTGATGTGTGCTGTGTTTGGTGGATCAAGAAAGAGAATAACACCATGTTTGTCATCATCAGGAAGTGATTCAGTGAAGATCAGAAACTACAGAGTATCTGTAGTGTGTTTGGTGCTGCTGTGTGTTCTTCTGCTGACTGCAGTCATAGTGCTGTGTGTCCACATCCACACAAAGATCACCACCCTCACAGAAGAAAGAGCTGAGCTAATAATAAAGAACAGAAATGTGTTAAAACAGAGAGACGAGCTAAAAAATCAATTTTCACTTCTATGTAAAGATGGTAAGTTTCTTCATTCTGTGTAGTTTGGTTGTGGTCTCAGTAACTTGTAGTGTACAGTATATATTATTTGAGTAAACTATCTGTTGGAAGTTAGAAGTGGATAAATATAGAGGTATTCATGGGTCCAAAACGCGTGTTAAAAACAGAACAAATTGCTGAGCCATCAGTCTACACAGACCAAAATCGGAACAACATTCAGCATAAGCAGGATGTCACATGTTGTCTGTTACTAAGTTTTGAAACTCAGGATTATAAGACAAGACATGCATAAGTAAATGAGGAACACAAAGTGAGAACAGTATATTGGAGCTGCAATGTGTGTCAGGTTTTTCTTTTTTAAAAATAAAAAATGTATGCACGTCAGGTTGGTCTAAGAAGTAACTCGAGTCAGTTACAAATATTCAAACCTGAGAAGACCTCTGGTTCAGATTAAATAGCAATAAAGTGCTAATAATCAATTTTATCATTTTCAGATAAGTGTATTTACTACAAATCTAGTTTTTACTACTTGTCCACTGGAAAGAAGAACTGGGCTAAGAGCAGACAAGACTGTTTACAGAGAAGAGCAGATCTGATCATCATAAATGACAGAGAGGAACAAGTAAGTGAGAGATACTGTGTGTGTTTGTGGTGTTTAGCTGCTAGTTCACAGTATGATATAATGTGTATATTGTTAGTTTATGATATAATTGTGCTTAAGATTTTGTTATGAACATTACTGATAAAAGAGAATTATGGACTGGTGTGACTGACACTGTTGAAGAGGGCATATGGAAATGGGTTAATGGCAGCACACTGACCTCTGGGTGAGAAATCACTGAATTCAACTGATAATTATGCAATAAATGATTCTTACAGTCAGTATCATATTACACAGAAAGCAGCGCTGAACATCTAGTGCTGATCTGTTGTTGCAGGTTCTGGGCGGCCAATGGAAAAACACAAGAGCCAAATGGAAAACGAGCTGAGAACTGTGCTGTGACTTAATATATCAACCTCAGTTAATAGGGTGGCTTGATGTTAATTGCAATGCTGCTTATCAATGGATCTGTGAGAAGAGTATATGACCCTAGGAATATCAGCCCCAACTTACTGTAAATACACAAGCAAACAAGGATCATTAATGACACATTAATGGCCCAACAAGCGAGAGAGGGTCTGAACATGATTTCTAACCCCGTCACTAGGACAAAACTGGACAGGATCATTTTACGGCGGACATAAACAGACGGTCGCTAAAGTTTAAGTAATATTCTAGGTTTAGTGGCATAATACTGTAATTTCCACGTGTCCCTCCAAAAAAAAAAAAAACAACTTAAATGGGGCAAATTCATAAACCCTGAAAAACAATACACAAATAAACACAAGCTTTAAAGCAGCTACATTGAGTTTGTTGTGTTCCTCTCATGCTACTATAAGACTTTTAAGACAACCAAATGTTTGTTTTCTAGAGATTCTCTAACCTGATTTCTCCTCTTACATTTGCTCTGTCAATGCTGATCTAGGAAGAGGAAGAACAACAGCATAAAAGCTCATTTACCACCATGTGTGTCATAATCAGGAAGTTGGTCATGAATTAATGGCAGTGTGAGAGCTCAGTAAGGTACACCAACAGTGTCTCCTCTGTCACATCTGTCCTAAAGACAAAAAGTTTAAGTCAAAGAGTAATGAAGTGTTGTGTTTAGGTCATCAAGGTGGGCTGATACTTTTAAATGGATCTGGGAGAAGAGCATTTTAAAATAACATAATACATTGGATACTGTCTTTAAGAGTGAATCATCCAATCATTCATTCAAATGATTCTTTCAATAAAGCTCATTCGTTCAGTCTCTTCTGGTGTGACTCCAATGGGTTTCTCTAGCAGCTAGTCACTGAATGTACATCGGTTGTACACTTGTACACTAGTCAAATGAGGGCACTCAATAATGGGGGAGTGGGCGAGAATGTGTCTGGTAGTTCTGTACATGTCACGTGGTTTGCGGCCTATAATAATGGTGAGAGTCACACTAAACTTCAAGTCTGATGTGTTCAGGAAGTGACTTCAGGAAGCTGCAGTGTGTCTGAAGGTGCTGGGTTTTTTTTCTAAACATTTCTCAGGAAATGAGAAGAAATTGGTCACTGTACTTACCTGTAGAGGAATGTTATTGAACGTCCTTCAAATTGTTCAGTATTTCTATCAATTCTATAAACAACCTTTGATATTAAATTATATTAAATTTACACACATACACACACACACACACACAACAAAGTGTGACAAATAGTTGTTATTATAAGTATAGAGTTTAAAATGAAGATACTGCTAAAAAAAATAACAACTAATTTTTGTAGAAGTTTTTAGATTCGCTTTATAGCTGGTTTGAACTTAAGTGTCTGATGTCACATTTGTTTTCACACATTGACCACAACTTTGTTTCCCCCTGGTGTTAAAAGAAGAAGAACGCTGAACTACTACTGACTACTTAAACACATCTACATAGGAACAAGGAACTAAATGGTTTAATGTTTGATAGTTAAAGAGCAAAAATGTCTGATGATATTTATGACGACGCCATTGGGATAGAGACTGAGGCAATGAAGAAAGAGAACCTGGAGATGACAGTGGACATCTATGAGAGTGCAGATCATTTGAGGGATCATGACTTCAGAACAGAGACAAACACACACAAACCACTACAGCAAACAGGTAATCACAGTCATTTCTTTGATTAAATGTTCCAGTTTGCACACGTTCACGAAACTGATCCGAGGTCAGTGTGTAAAGTCTGTCTGCATCTGTGGATCAATTAATTGATAAAGGGCTAACAGCAGACTGTAGGATGTAAACCTTTGCATGTGTTTGCACATGTTCAGCCTTCTAACATCACGTCTATGGTGGTCAGGAAGTAATAAAGTGAAGATCACAAGCATTTAAGGCTGCTGTGTGTTCTTCTGGTACTATTATAGATCTTGGTAACACTTTACAATAAGGTGTCATTTGTTAACATTAGTTAATGTATTAGTTAATGTATTAACTAACACGAACTATGAACAAAACATTTATTACACTATTTATTAATCTTTGTTAATGTTAGTTAATAAAAATACAGTTGTTCATTGTTAATTCATGTTAGTTCACAGTGCATTAACTAATGTTAACAAACACAACTTGTGATTTTAATAATGCATTAGTAAATGCTGAAATTCACATTAACTAAGATTAGTAAAGGGTATATAAGTATTGTTCATTCTTAGTTCATGTTAATTAATGTATTTAACTAATGTTAACTAATGAACTTTATTGTAAAGTGTTACCTAGATCTTTAACTGAAATGTACACTGACAAACATAAATGCACCTGAAGCACCCCTTACGAAGCAAAAATAAATGGTAATATACTTGGAAAATATAATGCAATATATTAATTCTCAAAGACAGAGATAGCCGCCCGCGGCTGAAAATAACTATTGTTTTTAAATATTTAATAACTTCTGAACTGCTAATCCAATCTGAATGCTTTAAAAAGTGAGATTCCCCGCTTTTTTCCGTATCACCTTTGTCTCATTTGGATATTCAGAGGCTCTGTAGTAAACGTGATTACGTCATCACATTTTGATTGCATTGATTTGTCAAAAGAAACCAATGCATTTCGTTTCTCTGAGCCAAACAGGAATGATTGTTGATGCTTAGTCCCACCCCCGTGCCCAGATTGGATCAAACTGTCATCAATTCAACCAATAAACATAGGTTTTGGACTTTTGAACCACCAATTAGCATGTTTATTTGGAAATGTGAACAAACTCAAAGTAAAAGTAAAGAAAACAAACACAGAAAACAAACTCAAAATAACATTTGCATGACAGCACTCTCTGAAAAAGCACAGAAAACCAAAAACAAGGATGAAACAGCGGTACATATCTGTAATGGAGAGTGAAAGACGAGAGGCGAGCGGATCCATCTGCGAGCTTTTATTAACAGGACGAGACAAAAACATGGTCGTACAGGCAGGGTCAAACGGTAGCAAACAGGTATTTTACAGGCAAGACGAAGAGAATAATCCAATAAACGAGCAAGAGTCCAAAAGGCAGGCGGTGAGACAGTCGAGACCAGATGGCCAGGCGAGGGAACTAAACACAGGGAACTAGGGAACTAGGGAACAAGGAAACTAGGGAACGCGAACAATAATAATAACACAACAACAATCCGTGGCTTGCATGGGGAAAGACCGGGGCTTTTATAGTGCCGCTGATTGGTCATATGTGTTGACGCAATCAGCGTGATGGGTGATGGGAGTAGTAGTCCGGGGTGTAGTACAACAGTCAGTGTGTAATAAGGTGAGAGCGACATCTGGTGGTGAGCGGTCCGCAGAACACCGACCAGATTCGTAACAATATCACATAAAGCACTGGAATTTATGTTTTCACATGGTTATGCGCTGTCACTGTAAAACGCAGAATACAGCCAGCGGATCGATCCATTTGGCATACATATTATGTAAATTATTATTAGATTATAAAGATCATTTGCACATTTTTTTAATGTTGAACTCTGCATATTATTCTCTCATTTTGTGTGTAGTTTGTGAATCATTTGCACTGTGTGTATATTTGTTGCATAAGACTTTTTTTGTTTTTTGTTTTTTTTTACTGTGTTTTGTTGTTATGTAACACTGTTTCCATTTACTTCCTAAACATTTTTGATCATCTATATTGTCAGTAAAGTACATAGACCTGTTTTTCAATGAAAAGCACCTATAACATTATTGTAATAAATGGATATAACTTGCTTGGAGAATGTTATATGTAGACAAAATTTTATTTGGAAATGTAAAAGACCCAAATACAACTTTCTAAAGAAAAAAATCCAAACTTCAGGAGTTTCTGTTTGAGTACACAGTAAAAGACCTCCAATTAAAGTTTGCAATTGTCTTAAAATTTTGGAAATTCATTCATTCTTTGAGAAGACAAAATAAAAATTGGGACTTTAAATTAGCTAGACTGAAACTTCTAGTTCTCCTGTTTATAATGATATATAGCACTTGATGCCGACTGCTAGAATAGGTCTGAAAAAAACAAAGAAACCTGCAGGTGTGTCAGGTGCCCCGAAAATGTTCTAGGTCTTTAAGGGTTAAATAATATATTTCCATATACTGGAACTAGTTATTTCTGAATATACTGCAACACATGCATGGACCATGTATGGTCGATGCAGAACCTGATTTTACCAAGTACAACATCTTTGTTGACCCTGGAACAACATTGTGATTAACCAATCAGATTTGAAAAAACAGTTTATAGTTTTTGTGAAGTTTAGGCTTACAATTAGTGTTTGGTGCTTGTACATCAGTGTCATTCATCTATCATTTCCTCTGATTTTAGGGATTACTCAGGGGTAAGTTTAGGTTTAGGATGTGGTCAAGATCAAATTTTTGGATTAAAATGTTGTTTCAGGGTCAACAAAATATGTTGACCCAGAAACACATCTAACTCAGCAATATCAGGACGGCTATGGTTGATACATATAAAAAAAGAATTAAATAAACTTTTAATTTCAATTTCTATACCTGAAATTTGTTCAGTTATATGCTATTGCTAACAGATTTGTTTGTTCCTATTTTTCTACTGACTGTTTACTTGTCTTCAACAATTTAATGTTTGAATTTTATATTAGTTTAGTTGTTTTTACTGTGGTACTTTAGTAGAAAGCATAGGCAAAAGTTCCACTTGTAGGCCTCAGTGTTCTGTAGGCTGCAGATTTTTGCTGCAACAGAATACTTTGTACAAAGGCAGAATAAAGATGTTTGACATCTAAACGTTTGACTTCATTTGCAACTAGGAATTGCTAAAAATCGGAATCGATAAAATTCAAATGACCGCTAATTATTGAAATACTGCTGCTGTTGTGTCATGAAATGAGGTTTTTAGGCTATAATGTAGATGTTTATACTTCAAATATGCAGCTTGCTAATAAAAATAGCGCCTATTTGAAAATTGCTTCAACATTTTTGAAGTCTGACTGAATTGCTTAAAAGGGTCATCAGATGCAAAGTTCACTTTTGCATGTTGTTTGAATATAAATGCGTGTTGGCTGTGTGTGTACACAACTACCCTATAATATCTTCTTTAAGTGTCCGATGTCACTTTTTTTGTTTTTACACATTGACCACAACTTTGTTTCCCACTAGTGTTAAAAGAAGACAAGCACTGAGTACTTAAACACATCTACATGAGAACAAGGAACTAAATGGTTTAATGTTAGATAGTTAAAGAGCAATATGTCTAATGATATTTACAAGACTAAGGGAATGAAGAGAGGCAAAGCGGAGATGACGGTGGTTATCTATGAGAATACAGATCACATGAGAGATTATGACTTCAGGACAGAGACAAACACACACCAACCACCTCAACACACAGGTAATCACATTATTCATTTCTTCAATCAAAATGTTTCAGTTTGTACATCAGTTCAGTCATCCAACATCAGGTTTGTGGTGTTTAGGAAGTGACTGTGTGAAGAGAAGTGAACTTTCATTTCACTTTATTGTTTGCATAACTACATGTTATATATGAACATTTGTGTGACTGTATATAAGAAAAAGTGTTTATTACTGTATTGAGTGCTATATATATATATATATATATATATATTTTTTTTGTATGAGAAATAACACCAGAACGAAAGCTCATTCAGCATCTTGTGTGTTATAATCAGGAAGCTGGTCAATGAACTATTGCCGCAGAGATGTGTGAGATGTTGCATTACTGTGGCCTCTGAAAGCTCATAGAGTTCTGTAAGAAAGACCAATAGTGTCTCATCTGTCTTAAAGATACAAAGGTTTAAACCCTACAGTCTATTGTTTGCCCTTTATCAGTGCACTTACCCAGAGATGCAGAACAAACTTCACACACTGACCTCAGATCAGTATCTTCTACTGTTCACATGAACTTCTAAAAAAAACTTTTCTCATACATTAATCTTCATCTCTCATACATTTAACGTCACCACAAGACATACAAATTATTATGCATGTTAATTGGTATGAACCAACAGGATGTCACATGATCTTGTACTCTGACATACTTTGCCCCACATTGGGCTCACCTACTAAAATTAGAGTCTCAAAAGCAGAGAACCACAGAGTAGAAACATACAGACAGCATCCACAACCTACATTACTTTGGACAAGCCTATGAAATGTCTCACCCTGTTTATGCCAATATAATCAATAATGGAACACAGGATAAGGACAGACACAACAAGAGACAACAAACACTTCAACACACAGGTACAAATCCAAACACGCATTCAGTATTGTCTATAGAAGTTAAAAAAAAAAACTTTTTTTTCATGTCTGTCATCTTCAGGAAGTGATTCACTGAAGATCCGAAACTACAGAGTAGCTGTAGTGTGTTTGGTGCTGCTGTGTGTTCTTCTGCTGACTGCAGTCATAGTGCTGTGTGTCCACATCCATACAGACAAAACAAACTACACAGAAGAGACACACCAGCTACTAACCAATATCAAAAACCTAACAAAAGAAAGAGATGAGCTAATAATAAAGATCGGAAATCTGTCGCACAAGGAAGTTTCACTTCTTTGTACAGAGGGTAAGTTTCTTCATTCAATGTATCTATGTATATATTCTATAATCTTTGAGTAAACTGTCTGGTAGAAGTTACAGGCAGGTGAGAGTAAATGAGAGTAAACCTTGTTGTTTACAGATGAATGGATTTACTATCAATCCAGCTGTTTCTACATTTCCAATGACAAGAAGAACTGGAATGAGAGCAGACAAGACTGTTTGAATAGAGGAGCAGATCTGATCATCATAAACAACAGACAGGAACAAGTGAGTGAGAGATACTGTGTGTGTTTGTGGTGTTTAGCTGCTAAATGAATGATGGTCAAATGTAATCTGAACATTGTTGGTTTATGATATAAACATGCAGTTGTTTCATCTGTTTAGGATTTTGTTAAGAGAATTACTGATAAAAGAGAATTCTGGATTGGTCTGACTGACATTGAAGTGGAGGGTACATGGAAATGGGTTAATGGCAGCACACTGACCTCTGGGTGAGAAATCACCAAATTGAACTGATTATTATGTAAAAAATGATTCTCACAGTCAATGTCATATGACACAGAAAGCAGCACTGAACATCTAATGCTGACCTGTTCTTGCAGGTTCTGGGCGACCAATGGAGAAACATCAGAGCCAAATGGAAAACGAGTTGAGAACTGTGCTGTGACCTATTTAACAGGACACCCTCAGTTAAAAGGGTGGACTGATGTTGAATGTGATGCTGCTTATCAGTGGATCTGTAAGAAGAGTATTTTACCTCTCCTATGGCCTTAGGAACATTTATTTATTTATTTCATTTTTTTGGTGACCCAGGTTTAACAGTACAACTTAATTATATAATTAATAATAGCATGTCTCTGATATGTTATGATTTTGAATTTGTTTTTACTTTTATGTTCCTGTTTTCATTTTAATTTGGATTCAAGTTTTAGTAATTTTGTTGTGTCTGTGAGTTTTTTTCAATACGTCAACATAAACTAAGCAAAAGTGAAACGTTGACTTGTTGCCCTAGCTCATTTTAAGTTAATGTTTATTTCAAGTAATGTTTTATTTATTTAGATTTATTTATTCATATTTTATAGTGTTTTCAAACTTTTCCTTTCAATTTCTGTACCTGAAATTTGTTCAGCTGTATGCCATTGCTAATTAAATAGTTTGTTCCTATTTTATTACTGACCGTTTACTTGTCTTTAACAAATTAATGTTTCAATTTTATATTAGTTGAGTTGTTTTTACTGTGGTACTTTAGTTTCAACTAGTAGGCCTAATAGTTCTGTAAGCTGCTGATTTTTATGTTCTTCAGCTGCAACAGAATGCTTTGTAACAAGATACAGAATAAATATGTTTGACATCATGTTTGATTTCTTTTGAAACTAGGAATTTATAGACCAGTTTGGTAGATGTCATAGTTACGTCACTTGCAGCTGCATCGCATTGTGGTAGCAGAAAAACACTGGTAACAAGTGGACAGAAACTGGAAAAAAACACAGAATAAGAGATAAAATGTATTGTTGTGCCTTTGGATGTCAGAATCGGAATGCAAATCATTTTTATAAAATACTGTCGTCAAAACCGCCATTTGAAGCTGAACGGAGGTGTTTAAACAGATAGACTATGGGTGAAACCTGCTATGATTACTCTCATTTTAAAGCATACATTTGATTTAAACAATACATAATTTTCACATATTCAGTTTATTAACCTAGAATTATATTATTATATTAATTATATTATATATATTATATTAACCTAGAACATTTTACATTAACCAATTTTATTTCACATATTTTTTTTCCATGTTTGTCCATTCTTTTTCTTTTCAGAATTGTGAGATATAATCTCGAAATTGCGAGAATAAAGTCAGAATTTTGAAACAAACTCAAATTGACCGTTTTTATTTTTTTATTCCATGACTTCCATTGACTGCCACTTTCTGCAACTGTCAACTAGATAGGCTCCGCCCACTCACAAAAATGTCATCACTGTTTGCAAACACTGAATTGGTCTATAAGAATCAGAACCCTACCAAGACCGCTAATTATAAAAATACTACTGTTGTTGTGTCACAGAATCATATTTTTAGACTAGAATGTAGTTGTTTAGACTTCAGATATGCAGTTTGTAATAAAGATGGTGCCTATTTGAAATTTTGCTAAATTGCTTAACTTTTATGATAAAAGTAAATCATCAAACCATTTATTCAAATGATTCTTTAGATAATGCTCATTCATTCAGGCATCTTCTGCTGTAACTCTCATGGGTTTCTTTAGCTGCTGACTGTACATCGGTTGTATACTAGTTATTGTAGTGCATTATGGGATTGGATGAGTGCACTTAATAATGGAGGGGCTAATTGATAGTAGTAATGACTGTACAGTGTGTTTGAAGCATTTGTGTTTTTTTCTAAACATCTGGCAAATGAGAAGAACACACACACAAACACAATATAGATGTAAAGTGAGACAAATAGTTTAAAATTTTAACTAAAAAATAAGAAGTTTCTAGATTCACTTTGTAGCTGGTTTAAACTAAAGTGTCTGGTGTCACATTTTTGTTTCCACACACTGACCACAACGTTGTTTCCCACTAGTGTTAAAAAAAAAATAAATACAAGCGCTGACTACTTAAACACATGTACAAAGGAACTAAAGGAACTAAATTGTTTAACATTAGATGGTTAAAGAGCAAAAATGTCTGATGATATTTATTACAATGTCATCGGGACATAGACTGATGGAACGAAGAGACAGAGCGGAGATGACGGTGGTTATCTATGAGAGTACAGACCATGTGAGAGATCATGACTTCAGGACAGAGACAAACACACTCCAACCACCTAAACACACAGGTAATCATATTCATTTCTTTAATTAAATGTTCCAGTTTGCAAATGTTCAGTAATCTGTGGTGTTCAGGAAGCAATTGTGTGAAGAGCAGAAGCATTTGGTGCTGATGTGCTCTTCTAATGTGCCGCTTAAACTAAATGGGAATATACTGGAAACTATAATGTGATATATTAAATAATAAACTCCTATATATTGGAAACTAGTGCTTATATTTTTCTATATACTGCAATATATGCATGGACCACGTATGGTCCATATATATAATAACTATATTGAAGACAAAACTGCACTACATTTTTACATGTACTAGATTTATTAAAACACCAGTTAAAGGAGAAGTTCACTTCCAGAACAACAATTTACAAATAATTTACTCACCCCCTTGTCATCCAAGATGTTCATGTCATTCTGTCTTCAGTCGTAAAGAAATAGTGTTTTTTGAGGAAAGCATTTCAGGATTTTTCTCCATATTATAGACTTCACTGGTGTCCCGATTTTTAACTTCCAAAATGTAGTTTAAATGCATCTTCAACGGGTTCTAAGCGATCACCGCCGAGGGAAAAAAAAAATTGTATACTGTTTAAGCACAAAATTCATGTAGCACAGGCTCTGGGATGCTACGAATTAGTATTGGGTCATTCTTGAACGATTCATTCATTTTGAAAGAATCTTTTATGTGACTCGGGAAAAACGAGTCGTCTGGGGGAGTGATTCGTTCAGTCTTAGACTAAATCTAATCATAGACTAAAGACCCAGGTAAACAATGAATTAAACTTTTCTGTTTCTTATAGTATTATAGTTTTGTCCTGTTTGTAGTGTGATCAACGTTTGTGTAAGCAGTAGATGTGTTACGGAAGTAACATGTAACATTTTAATTATATTTTGCTAAAATGAATGAAATGAATGAAATGACTCGAAAAAAGATTCGTTCATTTTCCTGAACAAGGCTCAAAGATCCGAGTCGGTAAAATGATCTGAACTTCCCATCACTACTACGAATCACGTCTAAGTTCATCGTCTGTGTACTCCGGCCCAAAAAGCTAGAGTATGGTGGAAAAACTCCATCTTATTTTCTCCTACAACTTCAGAATTGTCTGACATCGTTGTGCCTTTTTGTTTGTAAACAGCGTTTGACTTACTTGCACTTTCATAGTCTTTGTGCATTCACTTTGTAAACACTGGGTCTGTAGTTCCGCCTATGCTCCGCGTCACCTTTTGATGTGATTCAATAGTACACAGCGTCGTGAACGCGCATCCCAGAGCCTGTGCTACACAAGCTTTTGTGCTTAAAAAGTATAGAAATTTTTATTTTCCAAGAAAAAGACAGATCGTTTCGCTAGATAAAACCCTTCTTCCTCAGCTGGGATCGTTTAAAGCCCTTTGAAGCTGCATTTAAACTATATTTCAAAATCGGGGCACCAATGAAGTCCATTATACATAGAAAAATCCTGAAATGCTTTCCTCAGAAACCATAATTTCTTCACGACTGAAGGCAGAAAGACATGAACATCTTGGATGACAAGGGGGTGAGTAAATTATTTGTGAATTGTTGTTCTGGAAGTGGAGTTCTCTTTTAAAATACATATTCATAAATGTGTGATGGTACACAAGAAAAATGTTTACTACTGTGTGAGAACTGTATGAGAAATAACACTAAACAAAAGTTCATTTGGCACTTTGTCTGTCATAATCAGGAAGTTGGTCAATGAACTATTGCCACAGAGATGTGTGAGACGTTGTACCGCTGTTGACTCTGAAAACTCATAGAGTTCAGTAAGAAGGACCAACAGTGTTTCATCCGTCCTGAATATACAAAGCTTTAAATCCTACAGTGTATTATTTGCTCTTTATCAATGAACTGAGCCACAGATGCAGATCAGACTTTACACACTGACCTCAGATCAGTTTCGTTCATTTACATGACTGAGCGAACAAACAGTCTCAGCCTGTTTATGGCAGTATAAACAGATTAGGACAGACGCAACATGAGGAAACAAACTCCATACACTGGTACAAATACAAACACACTTTCAATATTGCCTATAGAAATTAAAATTTCTTTATGTCTGTCATCTACAGGAAATGACTGTGTGAAGATCAGAAGCTCCAGAGCAGCTGTAGTGTGTTTGGTGCTGCTGTGTGTTCTTCTGGTGACTGCAGTCATAGTGCTGTGTGTCCACATCCACACAAACTACACATAAGACACACCAGCCACTAACCAAGATCAAAAACCTCACAGAAGAGAGAGATGAGTTAATAATAAAGAATGGTAATATGTCATACAATGGAGACCAGCTAACAAATCAACTTCCACTTCTTTGTACAGAGGGTAAGTTTCTTCATTCTATTTATTCTGTAATCTTTGAGTAAACTATCTGCTAGAAGTTACAGGCAGGTATCAGTATAATTTGTTAAAATACTTGGTATTAAAAGCAAGTGAGCAATAAGCAATGATTTTGCTTTCTAATTGGAATTTGTAGCTGTTTATGTTGCTCCAAACTTCTAGCAACAGAGTAATAAAGTGCTAAAGTGAGCAACACCAACTCACATGATCCCATTTTTACACTTTATCAAGACTGTTACTTTTTTGACTTACAGTCATTATGCAAATGAAATGGTATAAACATGCTTGACTTCACACCTGACATACTTTCTCAGAAGTTATTAGTAATGTGTTTTGGATCTCTAACCTAATTTCATGTCTCACTTTTTCTCTGATATGAGGAAGAACAGCACAAAAACTCGTCTATCATAATCAGGACGTCATCAGGTCATGACGTAATGCCACAGTTCTTCAGAACAGAAGCAGTGTGTGATGAGACGCTGCAAACTCAGAGTTTAGTAAAATGATCCAATAGTGTCTCTTCTGTCAAATCTGTCCTAAAGAGACAAAAAGTTCTAGACCTTGCAATCCATGCCATCAGTTGCTCTGTTCCTGGAGTATATGTATTGTGTTGCTTTGGCTAAAAGGTATTTAGAAAGGTATCAGAAAGACCAGAGAAACCACAGGCCATAAACATTATCACCCTCCCCCCCTCTGTTACTGACAAAGCGAATCTGGGTTTTGATTGTCTCAGCTTGTTACTCAAGTCATGAGTTCTTATGGTTATTTTTATATTCAGACAGCTGTGTAGCTGACGTGCCCATATGCATCCATTATTACAACACACAAACTAAAATGTTGGAACATTTTCTCAAAAGCACACAACTATTAAGCCTGCAAGGGAAAGACAAATATCAACTTTCTGCTTCCAAGGTAGCAATACTAACTATTCTCGTTAAAGGACTAGTTCACTTCAAGAATAAAAATTCAGCGTCTATGATTTCCTTGAGATTGTGTAGACAGTCTGTAATAAATACTGTCAGTGACTATTTGGTTACCAACATATTTCAAAAATATATTTTATTTTCAACAGAATCATTAGTTCAATACAACCACTTTGACAGGACAGACAGCAACACAAAAATGTATCTAATGCTATAAGAAGGAGGCCACAGCATTAGACAATTTTTGAAAATTCTGAATTCCATTCATCTAAATAGTCAGACGGGGGGGGAAAAAAAAAAAATCAGTGCCTGAACAAGATATCACATGACAACAGTGGTGCCTTATAAGTGTAAAAGCCAAAAAGCAGAAGTTCACAGTGGACCAGTCCACTTGAAGCAACAACTTTTAATAATCTCACACTCAACTCGAGCAGACTGAAATGTCATATTATGGCAATATGAACATCTCTGGGGAACGTGGGATGGAAATAGAATATGAAGGGATGGTTAACAACATTAGTGATGACCAGACAGAAAGCGAGTACTCGGACAGCAAGAGACACCGAACACCTCCAAACACAGGTACTGAAACTCATTTCATTATAACAACAACCAGCAGTTTAGGTCTAAACAAATCATGGTTTGCACAGAAAACAAAACTGAAAACATGAAAGCTGTCATGTGACCCCTGCCATGTATTATGAATCGTTTAGGGGTAAATTTTGTGATGACAAGATAAATGCAAACGTATGGGGCTTGGGAACAATTGTATTTGAATTCAGACCACTTTTTAGTCATAAGAGACATTTATCTTCATATCTGTCATCTTCAGTGAAGATCAGAAACTACAGATCAGCTGTAGTGTGTTTGGTGCCGCTGTGTGTTCTTCTGCTGACTGCAGTCATAGTGCTGTGTGTCCACATCCGTACAATACGAACAAACTGCACACAAGAGAGAGATGAGGTAATAACAGAAAAAGAAAACCTGTCAAAGGAGAGAGACCAGCTTCCAGCTGTTGTCAAAGGTAGGTTTCTTCATTCTAGTAGTTTGGTGATTGTGTGTAGAGGTCTTCACGGGTTCACTTAGATCTGAAAACTAGAATAGTTCATTCTGTTCTGTTCATTCCGATGAGGAAACAAACTCATCTACATCTTAGATGGCCTGATGGTTCGTAAACTTTCAGTAATATTGAATTTTGGGTGAACTATTCCTTTAACAGATCAGTGCTCTGATCCTAAATGGATAACGTACAAGCACAGTTCCTACTACATTTCCTCTGAGTGGAAGAACTGGACTGACAGCAGACAAGACTGTTTGCAGAGAGGAGCAGATCTGATCATCATAAACGACAAAGAGGAACAAGTGAGTGAAAGACTGCGTTTGAATCAGTTCTGAAAACTGCTTATGGTCTAAATGTGTAATATTTAATTACAGGAATTTATTACAACGGTTACTAGTGCAAACATTGTGTGGATTGGTCTGAATGAGATTTATAAAGAGGGGATCTGGAAGTGGGTTGATGGCAGCACACTGACCACTGCGTGAGCATCTTGTTTTCAATTCTTAGTCATACTGTGTATACGAAAAGTATAGATAATTTAAACCATAACCTCTTCACAAGCAATCACAAACTTCTATTGTTAACCTATTTAGTCACTTGAAACACATATATGACATATAAACATGAGCTGTTGTAATGATCTGTTGTAGGTTCTGGAGGCATGGGGAGCCCAATAACAAAGTCGGAGATGAGGACTGTGTTGTATCTCACTTTCACTGGTCTGATTATCCATGTGATTTCACCTTTGTATGGATTTGTGAGAAGGATTTAGAGGTTTAACAAAGGTGTTACATCAAATCTGTACATCCAAATTAATGCAGTAACCAAACAGCTTTGCTGTAATGTGCAAAACAGTAAGAAGAGACATTTTTAGGGGCCAAGCACCGAAGGCGCGATGACACCTATTGTATCCGTTGGTGGCTCATAGAACCGCCCATAAAACCGCCTACAGAAAGTTGTGAAATTTGGCACACTGATAGAGTTCACATTAACAAACACATTAGCAAATTGTTACACATTAGCAGAGTAGAAACACATTAGCAACACTAACATTAGCAAATTTCTAGTCTCTAACTCAAACTCTCTAGCGCCACCACTTGTTCAAACGTTCAATATTTTAATGTTAATGACTTTTGAACCGCAAGGTATAGAAGGAAAATTATTTGGCTCATGCCAAGTCTAATGAACACCAAAAGGTAAAATTGTAAGGTTTCGTTTTTTTGCTATTTTTAATTGTTCGAAAAACCTACTTTTTTGAACTCGTCCTAAACGGTTTGTCTGATATTCACCAAAATTGGCTTAGATCATCTTGAGACCATGCTGGCAAAATGTTATGGAATTCAAGTTGATTTGTCAAACCGTTCTTGAATAACAAGCGCCCAGATATGACGAAAAGCACACAAAAATGGATGTGAGGCTATATCTCCACAGTTTGTTGTATATATCCAAATTTTCCCAGGTCAGCCATTTTGCGTGTCAGCTATTTTGAATTTTGTCTCAAAATGCTGTATTTTATGAAGGCATCAACGTATCAAACTCGCCCTAGATCATTTTTCCAATTTTCACCAAAATTGAGTCAGATCATCTTCAGACTGTGCTGACACGCAGTTATGGATTTTGTGTTGATAGACAAAACCATTTTTGTAAAGCAACACAACAAACTTGAGCCATGATGCCAAAAGGACTCTGAGGCTTTATCTCTGCCAAGCTTTGACAAATTGACACCAAACTTTGTGTGTGTCATTGTCTCCTTACACTGAACACACCACATCTATTTGATAACAGCACCACTTATTGGTCAAAATTTACATATTACTAATGTTTTTTTTTTTTTATGATTTTTCACCCATTTTCACTAAAATCAGACTTAAAATGGCTTCAATTACTTATTAATTCAGTTCTGATGCTTGCTGCCTTGCTTGCATAGTGCTTGGCCCGTAATTGCTGCTTGCGGCTATATTTACTATTTAAATTAATATCGGATGCTCATTTTAATAATATTCAGAGAAAAATAAGATGATTTAAAAACAAATAAATCAAATCTCATTTATCAACGTAACCTCTCGTGTCTAATATTTCTCTAATTGACTGCACATCCATGATGTGAATCTCCCACTCCAGCACAGCCTTTGAGTATAGTGCCTATTGCTTATAGTATTGTTATGCTCAAGAAACCAGTTTGAGATGTCCAATTTTGATGAGTCCATACGAATTAGCCTCAGTTTCCTGTTCCTTGCTGACCGGAGTGGCACCCGATGTGATCTTTTTTGGAGAATCTGTTTTATTTAGACAATGTATGCATGCCCAAATGCATTGAGTTGCTGATCAGACAATCTGCTCAAGTTCAAACCACACACAGAAAACTTTAGTTTACTTTAGTTCTTCTAGAGAAATTTTTCCAGAATAAAGAGTCTTTTGTGTAATAGAAAAATTTTCCATGCATGTTAAAGGATCTTCGAGGAACCATCAATGCCAATAAACATTTTTTTTTCAATAACACTGATTGATTCAAGAATGAAACAAGGCACTTACTTTACAAGTGAGTCACTGGCTGTTTGAATCGCCCCATACCCTCATTCACAATTCCCTACTTTGCTTCTCTAATATAGACCACTTGAAATAATGAATAAAAGTGATTGAATGAATTCAAACATCGAGTGTGGTAGAAGGGCTGCAGATGTCATCATCTGGTAAGACACAGGAATTCATTTGAAATGACTCTCATAGGTTTCTCTAGCGGCTGGCTGTTGAGTGTACATTAGCTATCGCAGTGCATTGTGTGATTGAATGAGTGCATTCGGTAATTTCAGACACCGCTACAAATGGCTGTCTGCTCAAACTATAGGGGGCAACAAAGTCATTGAATCATTTAATCAATCAATTAATTCAAAAACACTCATTCACTTAAGTATGAAACACCACTGCTGTGTATTGCTCTGAGAAGCCGAACTGTTTATTCTGCTTTGGCTTCATATGGATCTTTTTTTTGGTGGACTAAAAATAGGCTGAAATGCAAGTTCCTTAATATTAACTTGATTATTGAACTGTTGTGTCTGCATCTAATGCTATCCTTCAACAACAGCAGTATAGCACAAGTAGGGTCTATTGAATATAGTGTAATTTACTTCATGTACCTTACATCATGTCTGATGTGTTCAGGAAGTGACTTCAGGAAGCTGCAGATCAGCTACAATGTCTTTGCAGCTGTTGGATGCAGAGTTTACTGGCATGAGGGCAGGACAACCTGTCAACTCTGTGAGACAAAAGCAATAGGAACCACAACCATCCAACTATCCAATCAATTCCCAACGAACCAAATCCTGTAATACATTTGTTTTCTTGTTTGAGAATTTAGACATACGTCACAAAAGGGAAGGAAAGACTCTTGCAACTTCCATTTCATGCCAACCTTAGGATCTGATGTCACAAGATTTTGTGACTACTTAAACACATCTACACAGGAATGAGGAACTAAATCATTTAATATTTGACGACTGTAGAGCAGAAATGTCTCATGATATTTACAGCAATGTGATCAAGACTAAGTCTGTGGAAATGAGCTCAGACAGAGAGGAGAAGACGGTGGATATCTATGAGAGTGCAGACTGTATAAAAGATCTTGACTTCAGGACAGACACAAACACACAGCAACCACTTCAGCACACAGGTAATCACATTCATTTCTTTGATTAAATGTCAGAGTTTGCACATGTTCTGTCATCTAACATTCTTTTTTGGAGAATCACTAGCAAAACATGTTTATCTGTTATCCCATTAGATTTTTTGACAATCTTGTTTGCCTTTTATCATGGTGAATATCAGACAAACCGTCTAGGACGAGATCAGGTGCATTTGAGTGTCTGTTTAAATCAGGAGAAAAAAAAAAAAAAAAAAAAAAAAACTACATAGAAAAATTAGTGTGGTCTTTTCATGACTGTTACATGGAGGACCTGAGACCAAATAGAAATGTTCATGAGGATGCTACTGGAGAGGAACTGGAGAGGGGCAGAACCAAATAGAGTCTATATGAGTCCAAGAGGGAGTGGAGGGTGGGAGGAGCCAAGGGGAAGCCAGGAGCAGGAGGAACCAGATGCCCCAAGGTCCCAAGGCAGAGTCGAGGCAGGGAGGAGCTTGACAGAGCCAGAGGAATGGAGGGACAATAAGAAGCAGGAGGGATGAGGAACCCAGTGGAGCCAATGGCATGACGGGCTACAGTGGAGGCGAGGGAGCTAGGAGCCAAACCGGAGCCGATAGGTCGAAGGACCAAGGTGGAGTCCAGGACTCGGAGGCTGGAGGCGGAGACAGGGGATCCTCATGCCTAGGCAGAGCTGGAGACTGGAAGTCCTGAGGTGGATCAGAGCACCCAGATGGCGCTGACTAATGGTTAGCTGAAGGACTGACAGGCACCAGTGGAGACAGGGCTGAGGAACTGGCTGGTCTTAGAGGAGGCAGGAGAGGGAGGCTGGGTGGGAGCTTAGGAGACGCAGGAGAGTTGGACGGAACCAGTGGAGACCCAGGAGACGTAGGAGAGCTGGACGGAACCAGCGGATACTTAGGAGACGTAGGGAACAATGGATTTTCAAGGGGAACTGGGAACAACCTCTTTAAACCAGTCTATTAAGTCCATTAGAAAAATGTCCAAGACTATGGCAGGAGAACAGAAACACAAACAAAAGTCCATAACCGTGACAGTAACATGGGAAATGAGATTTCAGTGTATAGGAAGGACACAAAAGCACCATTACAAGTATCATAAAATATGACCACCTCATTTAGGGGTTTATTGCAAGCCTTTTGTAGTGATACAATAACTTTGTGTGAAGAACAACCCGAAATGTAAGATGTTATTCATTGATAATCATCTCCAGTGAGCGGTTAACTGCTGCAACTGAGTCAATGATTTGAACTCAGTACAAATCAGTACAGTTTGTGAACAAATCAATCAGAATCAGATTCATTAACTGAATCAACAGCTTCAGTGAAAATACATCTGCTCCTCACACAGAACTACTCTATGACATAAGACTTTAGGACCTTTTTTATGACACTTTAATTTATTTTTTAAGTGGTTTTCATTTAATTTAAATTTTTAATTTTCTACAGAAAATTTGAGGTGCATTAATTATCTAATTGTACATAGTCATTAAAAGACTACAAGTTGCATTGCCAGCTACTGGCCTGGTATGTATAATACAGCATTATTAATGTGAGCGGCAATCGTTTTGTCATCTGTAGGTGAAACTTAGCATTTTTGTACATCACAGTGTCAGGTGACATAATAGTGTCCTTTTCATTATGGAAAATAATAGGTATTAACACAAAGGATATCACATGCTCTTGTATTATGACACACTTTACAACCCACTGGCCTCACCTACTAAAATCAGAGTCTCAAAAGCAGAGGAGTACAGAATAGAAACACAAAAAGACAGCTTTCACCATTTACTTTATCCCAATATAAATACTTTTGGAACACATAAAATGGACAGAGACAAAGATACACTAAACACCTCAACACAGGTACAAACACACTTTTATTTTATTGGGGTTAAAAAACATTAATCTTCATATTTGTCTTCTCTAGGAATTGATTCAGTGAAGAGCAGATGTTCCAGAGTATCTGTAGTGTGTTTGGTGCTGCTGTGTGTTCTTCTGGTGACTGCAGTCATAATGCTGTGTGTCCACATCCATACAAACAACAGAAACGGACTACTAATATTGAATGAAAATCAACTTGCACTTCTTTGTAAAGATGGTATGTTTCTTTATTCTATAGTTTGGTTGTGGTGTACATTATAATTTATTTGAGTAAACTATCTGTTGAAAGTTAGAAGTGGATGAGTATAGAAGTATTCATAGGTCCAAAAGCCAGAGGTCCCAAGTGGGTTTGGGTCCAAAATTTTGACAAGTGCCTTGTGCATGGGTTGGGACTGAAATTAGTAGCCTTGGGGCTTGCTTAATTCAAAATAACTGTGCTTTACTGAATAAACCTGAAAAGACCCAAATTCTTTTAAAATATCCAGTTTGAACAGAATCGCTGAGCTGTCAGTCTACTCAGACCAAAACAGGACCATCATTCAGCATTAGCAGAATGTTCTATATTGTCTGTTACTAAAACAATCAAACAAATTGCATAAATAAAAAGTAAATAAGTAGAAAAGAAAAATACACTGTCTATGTTGATGTTATAATTAAGTTTTGAAACTCGGGAAGTATTATAAGTGAAGACATGCATAGGTAAATGAGGAACACAAAGCGAGAACAGTTTACTGGAGCTGCAATGTCTTGTGTCAGGTTTTTCTTTAAAAAAAAAAACAAACAAACAAACAAAAAAAACATCAGGTTGAGCTAAAAAGTTACTCAAGTCAGTTACAAATATTTGAACCTGAGAAGACCTGGTTGAGTATAAATACGAATAAAGTGCTAATAAACAAATTTATCATTTACAGATAAATGTATTTACTACAAATCTAGTTTTTACTACTTGTCCACTGGAAAGAAGAACTGGAATGAGAGCAGGAAAGACTGTCTACAGAGAAGAGCAGATCTGATCATCATAAATGACAGAGAGGAACAAGTAAGTGAGAGATACTGTGTGTGTTTGTGGTGTTTAGCTGCTAAGTCACAGTATGATGTAATGTGTATATTGTTAGTTTATGATATCATTGTGCTTAGGATTTTGTTATGAACATTACTGATAAAAGAGAATTCTGGATTGGTCTGACTGACATTGATGTGGAGGACACATGGAAATGGGTTAATGGCAGCACACTGACCTCTGGGTGAGAAATCACTGAATTCAACTGATAATTATGCAATAATTGATTCTCAGAGTCAGTATCATATCAAACAGAAAGCAGCGCTGAACATCTAGTGCTGATCTGTTGTTGCAGGTTCTGGGCGACCAATGAAAAAACACGAGAGCCAAATGGAAAACAAGAAGAGAACTGTGCTGTGACTTGTTTAACAAAACACTCTGAATTAATAGGGTGGCTTGATGTTAATTGCAATGATGCTTATCAGTGGATCTGTGAGAAGAGTATATGGCCCTAGGAATATCAGCCCCAGAAAAAAGCAACTTACTGTAAATACTCAAGCAATAACACATTAATAACACATTAATGGCCCAACAAGTGAGAGAGGGTCTGAACACGATTTCTAACCCCCTGTCACTAAGACAAAACTGGACAGGATCATTTTACGGCGGGCATAAACAGAGGGTCTCTAAAGTTTAAGTAATATTTTAGGTTTAGTGGCACAATACTGTAATTTCCACTTGCCCCTCCAAAAAAAAGCAAGTTAAATGGGGCAAATTCATAAATGCTGAAAAACTTCTTTAACATGATTTCTCCTCTTACATTTGCTTCTGATCTAGTATGAGGAAGAACAACAGCATGAAAGCTCATTTACCACCATGTGTGTCATAATCAGGAAGTTGGTCATGAATTAATGGCAGTGTGAGAGTTCAGTAAGGTACACCAACAGTGTCTCCTCTGTCACATTTGTCCTAAAGACACAAAATAATTTAAATTCTGGAGCAGTGCAGAGCCTAATAGTAGGCTGGGTAATGAAGTGTTGTGTTTACATCATCAGGGTGGGCAGATACTTTTTTTATTGTATCTGGGGGAAGAGCATTTTAAAATGAGTCAATACACTAAATACTGTCTTTAAGAGTGAATCATCAAATCATTTATTCAAAAGGTTCTTTCAAATACGCTGATTTATTAAATCATCTTCTGGCCTGACTCTCATTGGTTTCTCTAGCAGCTAGCTGCTGAGTGTTCAACAGCCGTGCACTAGTTATTGCAGTGCATTATGGGATTGAATGAGTGCACTCAATAATCTCCACTATAGTTGTGGACACCACTATAAATAGCTCTTCCCTTAAATAGTGCACTATTTTGGGCACAACACTCACTGAATCATTTAGACACTTGGTTTGTTCAAACAGATTTGTGTGTTGCCCTGAAAAGCAGAACTTTTTATTCTCCTTTCGGTTTTTTAGTAACTATTTACCTGTCCATCCTATTTCTAAACTGTAAGTTCCTCAATATTAACTTTTTGTTTACATACTGTAACTGTTTAAACATCTCTGAAAGCATATTTTGATCATAGTGCTACTTAAAATAAAATCACATGAGAATGTGTCTGCCAGTTGTGTATCTGTCATGTTGTCTGTAACTAGTAATAATGGTGAGACATACTGAGCATCATATCTAATGTATTCAGGAAGTGACTTCAGGAAGCTGTTTACTGAAAACAATTATTAAAAGTTTAAAATTGAATAGTTGAAAGAACACCAGAACGTAAGCCTTATTTAGTACCTTGTCTGTCAAAATCAGGAAATTGGTTATGAATTAATGCCACAGAGACGTGTGAGACGTTGCGCTGCTGTGGCCTCTGAAAGCTCATAGAGTTCTGTAAGAAGAATCAACAATTGGTCCTGAAAATATATCCATCATTTTGTCCTTTTATTAATGAACTCAGCCACAGATGCAGAACAGACTCCTGTAGATAAATGAACATTTCTGAAAATTTCAAAACATGACAAATGGATATTTTAAACTTGAAGAGGACACAAAGCACCATCAAACACATCATAAAATATGACCATAGCAGTCATACAATAGTTTTGTGTGAAGAACAATCCCAAATTAAAGTTGGTATTTATTGATAGTCACTGAGTTGAACTCAAGAACCGATTGTGAATTAATCTTTTAGATTAGTTTCATGAACTGAATCAAATGATTCATTGAAAAATACATCTGTTCCATCTACCAAACTTAAGGTGCTTTGCTCATTTTCACTCAAAGGTCTGATTGTACGTATTCATTGAAAGGCTCATTCTGTGTCAGCCTTATTATGTCCACAGAGTTCATCATTGCACCTCATGTGATTTGGAACTTTACACATTGATCTCAGGACATTTCCGTTCTGCTGTTCTCAACGACTCCTAAACCTGCATCTAAAACAAGCATAGAGGCTAGTATAAACAAACATGCAATGAAAAAATACAGATGGCGTGCATTATTAAATAGGAAAATATATTGGTATGAACCAACAGGATGTCACGTGGTCTTGTACTTCAACGTACCTTGCCCCACATTGGTCGCGCCAACTAAAATTCAAGTCTCAAAAGCACAGAACCGCAGAGTAGAAAAACGCACAGACAGCTTCCACAACCTGTATTACCTTAGGTCAAATCTATGAAAATGTCTGAGCCTGTTTATGAGAATATAATCATCAAAAGAACACAGGATAAGAACAGACGCAACAAGCGACAAACACCACCTCAACACACAGGTACAAATACAAACACACATTCAGTATTTTTTGTAGAAATTAAGAAACATTTAACTTCATATTTGTCTTTAGGAAGTGATTCAGTGAAGACCAGAAACTACAGATCAGCTGTAGTGTGTTTGGTGCTGCTGTGTGTTCTTCTACTGACGGCAGTCATAGTGCTGTGTGTGCACATCCATACAAACAACACAAACTACACAGAAGAGAGGAATGACCTACAAACGAGGATCACCAACCTCACAGAAGACAGAGATGAGCTACTAACCAAGATTACCAACCTCTCAGAAGACAGAGATGAGCTACTAACCAAGATTACCAACCTCTCAGAAGACAGAGATGAGATACAAACCAAGATTAACAAGCTCACAGAAAACAGAGATGAGCTACTAACCAATAATAACAAACTCACAGAAGCGAGAGGCCAACTACAAACCAAGAATGAGGAACTCAGAGAAGAAAGACGCATGCTAACAACAAAGAATGAAAATCTGCTGAACGAGAGAGACCTGCTAATAAATCAACGTTCAATTCTTTGCAAAAACGGTAAGTTTCTTTATTCTGTGTAGGCTGGGTTGTGGTAACCTACAGTTTACGCTATATATTCTTCGGGTAAACTAGTGCCGCAACAAACTATCAATGATTAACATTATAATGATTATTAGAATAATTAATTGACTAATCGTTGATTATTTCACCAATTAATTAGTAGGCTTAGATCTATTATTCAGCTTTTGCAATTCATTAAAGTATCAAGTTATACATATTTACACAAACACAGCTGCTCTAAAGTAGAAAATTAAGTTGTAATTATAACTGAAATTAACACTAACGCTGTTTTTCATGTTTAATGTTAATAATCTTAAACTGCACAGCTTGTGCAAACATCCACATCATTATGATCAGACGCTTTCTTAAAGGGGTCATGAACTGTCTTTTTTATCATTTTGTACTGTTCTCTGAGGTCCACTTACAGTATAATGTTATCAGGAATTTGGCATCAAAAAATATCATAGTTTAGAAAGAAAAGGCTATTTTCCGTCTTCCTTTTGACCACCCTCATCAGAACGCTCAGTTTGAATACATGGGGCTGATTGTAGACTCGGAAGTAAATGCATCGAACTGTGTCTTGTTTGTAAATGAATCTGCAGTGAATAAAAAGTGGACCAAGTGAAGAAAGCCCAAGTTCTCACTGTCATGGTCTGAAACTAAAAATAAAGTTGTATGTTCGCAATAATGTATGTGCGCAAAGCCATTGTTGATATTAGGCTTTTTTGGGATGTGCCGGTGCTGCGTGGACTGGTTGGCGTGTGGCATCGAAGTGCCGCAAGAGCAGTTGTACAGCTTGAAGAGTCGTCTGCTCTTGTGGTGCTTTGGTGCTGTGCTCTGGTAGGTCTGCGCGGCACCGATGCATCTCGAGCAAGCCTGGTGTGTCTGTGTTCGGAGCTGCAATGCTAGCGTTGCTGGGAAAGGTGAGATGTAAGATGATATGTAAGACCTGGCTCTGTGGTGGCTCTCTAGCCTCTGGAAAAGCAAACTGGCTCTTAGAAGGCTCGCTAGCCGACCAACTCGGAAGCAGCAATAGCACTAGCCCTGAACTAGCACCCAGTTCCGGCTGATGAAAAATGGGCCATAGCGTGGCACATTCCAGTACCTGTCGATTTGGCATACTAGCTTCAATATAAGCTGTTTTTAGTCTAATGGGAAAGTTTGCAGTTCTGAAACTTACAGGATGTTTTAATAGTATAATGACCTCTTGTGACCACAAAACCAGTCATAAGGGTAATTTTTTTAAATTGAGATTTATACATGATCTAAACGCTAAATAAATAAAACAAATAAATAATTTCAATTGATGGTTTGTTAGGATAGGACAATAAGACAATTATTTGAATATCTGGAATCTGAGGGTGCAAAAAAAATCTAACTATTGAGAAAATCAATGCACATTACTAATAAAAAATGTAATTTTGAAAAAATTACGATAGGAAATGTACAAAATATATTCATGGAACATGAGCTTTACGAAATATCCTAATGATTTTTGGCATAAAAGAAAAATTTTGACCCACACAGTGTCTTTTTGGCTATTGCTACAAATATACCCATGCTACTTGGTTTGGTGGTCCAGGGTCACATATGTTAAAAGGGAATTTTGGTTTCTCAGTTCATGATGTCTTTAAATGCTGTTTGTGTGTGTCTGTGTTTATTATGTCATTGAGAAGTTTACACATTCAAAGTAAATCACTGCTTGCTTACATCAAACTTCTTTTCTTTCTATTCTTTCTAACCAAAGAATGAAAGAACTGAGTATACAGGGGGCTTTACACATGCCAGTATTTTTTTTATTTGCACACTTTATTTTCCCACACTCTACTGGAGGGCTGAATTACAGTCTGGTGCTACAGCACCACACTAGTCAAACCGTGTTATTGCAGGCCTTTACATTCAGTTATATGTAATCAAATGACTATTCAACAACAAAAATATTTGTCAACTTTTTTTTTTCGGAACTGTCGAGTAATCACTTCAGCCATAGAGTTAGTTCACCTGCTACAGTTACAGGCAGGTGAAAGGAAAGTGCTAATAGTTGACCTTTTTGGTTACAGAAGAATGGATTTACTATCAATACAGTTTGTACTACATGTCCAATGAGACAAACGACTGGACTGAGAGCAGACAAGACTGTCTAAAGAGAGGAGCAGATCTGATCATCATAAACAACAGAGAGGAACAAGTGAGTGAAAGATGTTTATAGTGTTTAGCTGCTAAGTGAGAAATGGTCAGATGAAATGTGTATTTTGTCAGTTTATGAGTATATGTGTAATTGTTTCATCAGGATTTTGTCAAGAAAATTACTGATGAAAGAGAATTCTGGATTGGTGTGACTGATGTTGATGTGGAGGGAACATGGAAATGGGTTGATGGCAGAACACTGTCCAATGGGTGAGAAATCACTGAAATGAACTGAATTGAATTTATGTAACAAATGAACTGAACATCTAATGCAGATCCACTGCTGCAGGTTCTGGGCATCCAGTGGACGAATAACAGAGCCAAATGGAGGAAGAAGAGAGAACTGTGCTGTGACTTATTTAACACACCACCCTGAATTAATAGGGTGGATTGATGTTGAATGTGATGATGCTTATCAGTGGATCTGTGAGAAGAGTATACGGCCCTAGTAACATCACATCCTTTTTTTTTCTTGGTGACCTAAGTTTAACAGTACAAAAAAACAAACAAACAAAAAAAACAACATAGTTAATAGTTATCATCTATAACAGGGTTTCTGTAGATCTACCCACTGTTATTTTTTGATTCACTGATAAGCTGTTATAGTTTTTATTTGTTTTTTTTTTATTTTTATAGTCTTGTTTTAATTTTAGTTTGTTTATTTCAAGTAACTTACACAGTCAAGTAACCAAATACAGTCATATCGTTTTATACAAACGCAACTGGTGATATTATGGTGTAGTATTCACCGTGTCGCCAGGATAATTGTTTTGACATTGGAATGAATAATACGATAAACCAAATCATTAATTTGGTGAAAAGCTGTGTGCAAAGTGGTATGACTGTATGACATTATCCTGTTTAGAAATTATTGCGTAAAACAAACTATATAGTTTTAGAGAAACATGTATAATCATGAGTAGATTTTGCAACTCTCAAACAGGCCTATACTGTTCTGTGCTTAGCTTTATTAAACCTGGCTAAAGAGTGATTCATATTGACTATGTGTTGCATATTCAGTGTCCACAGTCTTGATGAATCTGCATTAGTACCTCACTAAAGTGCAAGTATCGTCTTCTTTGCTGCAGTAAAGCCTGAAAAAGCATATCTGTTTGTGCAAGGTTCAAAAAAGAGTTTAAAAGGCACATAAGTAGCTTTCAGTTATGAGCTAATAAAATATTTCAACTCAGATCAATAGTTTGTGTGTGATTAGTCACTTCTTTCAAACATGCATTAACAGTACTTTTTAAAAGCATAGTCAGTAAATGTCACAACTGATCTGTTTGATGAAGCTGTCATAGATGTGCTATATTGTAAATAATACATATGTGACCCTGGACTACAAAACCAGTCATAACAGTTTTTTTTTTTTTTAATTAGGATTTATACATAATTTGAAAGCTGGATAAAGAAGCTTTCCATTGATGTGTGGTTTGTTAGGATAAGACAATATTCGGCTGAGATACAACTATTTGAAAATCTGGAATCTGAAAAAAAAAATAATAATAATAATAAAAAATACTGAGATAATCACCTTTAAATTTGTCCATATTAAGTTCTTAGCAAAGCATATTACAAATCAAAAATTAGGTTACATTTACAGTAGGAAAATTACAAAATATCTTCATGGAACATGATCATACTTAATTATCATAAAAAATAATTTTGACCCATACCATGTATTTTTGACTATTGCTACAAATATACCCATGCTATTTAAGACTGGGTTTGTGGTCCAGAGTCACATTATTGACCAATAAGCATCAAGTAGTATAATTAGGGAAAAAAAACAAAAAAAACAAACCAATCCAACTTTTCTGGGTACCTTGTATCACTATTATAAGTAAAAAAATACATCAGAAAAGAGCAAAACTTGTCACAAAAAAGGCAGATGGAACCACTAAGACAGGATTGGACAGGTTCATTTTAAAGTGGTCCTGAACAAAGGATCACTAAAGTTATATTCTGGGCTCGGTGAAAAACTGAGGGACTTACAGTGGAACTGAATGGAGCCAATTGTAAATGATAAAATACTCACTGTATCAGCAGTAATAAAATAAAATAAAATAAAATAAAATAAAATAAAATAAAATAAAAGGTCTGCATGTCTTCAACAGCACAACTGAGTAGCATCCAGGAGTAAAATACACTGTGACCAGCTTTAAAGAGCTTTGACATGATTAAACATTCAGATTAAAAAAGGAAGTGAAGCCTCAGAACAGCTACAGTAAGTTTTCTGGAGAACCTGATTCCTTTGCTCTCTATGCTGATATAGTATGAGGAAGAACCCCACAAAAACTCATTTACCACCATGTCTGTCATTATCAGGAAGTTGGACATGAACTAATGCCACAGTTCTTCAGAACAGCAGCAGTGTGTGATGAAACGCTATCAACTCAGACTTCAGTACAATTATTCAATAGTGTCTCTTCTGTCCTAAAAACACAAAAAGTTCTAGATCCTGCAGTCCATCCTGAACCTCAGCTGCCATCAGTTACTCTGTTCCTGCAGTACATGTATTGTTTCTGCGGCTAAACGGTATTTCTTTTTATCAGAAAGACTAGAGAAACCACAGACCATAAACACTATTTTCTGTGTTAACTGTGCTAAATTGAGCTTGGCAGCTACATCAAAACCACATGGTGACCACCTTTTTTTTTCTATTGCTGAGAGGATATCACATGCTCTTGTGCAATGACATACTTTTCCAACCACTGGCAAAAGCAGAACAGGCTTCAAAAACACACGGAGAACATCTGCCATTTACATGACAGCGCTCATGGGAACAAAAATGTCTCAGCCTGTTTATGGCAATATAAACACTGATGGAACACGGGATATGGACAGCCGCAACAAAAGAAACCAAACACCTCAACACACAGGTACAAATACAAGCAACACGAAACTTTGAAGATTAAGAAAACTGTAAAACTTTAGGTATCAATTCTCAATATTAAGGTGCTTATTAGCATGCATATTACTAGTATATTGTTACCTTGCTATTACAAACATACTACTAATTACTACTAAGCAGAAAATTAGGAGTTTATTGGGGAAGAAGTCATAGTTAATAGTTAGAATTGGTCCAGAAAATAAAGTGTGACCAAGAAAACATTTATCTTTATATCCGTCATCTTAAGGAAGTGATTCAGTGAAGATCAGACGCTCCAGATCAGCTGTAGTGTGTTTGGTGCTGCTGTGTGTTTTTCTGCTGACTGCAGTCATAGTGCTCTGTGTCTACATCCACACAAACAACACAAACTGCACAGAAGAGACACACCAGCTACTAACCAAGATCACCAACCTCAGAAGACAGAAGACAGAAGACAGAGATGAGCTATTAACCATGATTACTAACCTGACAGAAGAGAGAGAGCAGATACTAAACAAGAACATAAACTTGACAAATGAAAGGGATGGATTATTAAACAAGAACAACAACTTGGAGAAACAAAGAGACAAGGTCAATCAGGAAAAAAATGAAATGTTGAAAAGTCTTCGTGAAATGGGTAAAACTATGCGCACACACATACATATGCTAAATTGACTAAATCAGAAGAAAGAAAATCGTTGTTTGATTAGAATTTATAGAATCTCTACAAAACTGTAATTTAACTGCTTCAAGAACAGCAAAGTTACCACCTCCATTCTGAGATATTACATGTAGCTTTAATTTGATTGATAAAGCAGCAGGGCATCTGGTTGTGTTTACAGATGGACAGATTTATCAGTCGAGTTTTTACTTTGTTTCCTCGGAATTGAAGAACTGGACTGAGAGCAGAAGATACTGTACAGAGAGAGGAGCAGATCTGCTCATCATAAACAAAAGAGAGGAACAAGTGAGTGAATAACAGAGTTTGTGTTGCACCCTTATGCATGTCTACTCTGCACCGCAGATGTTAAACGCTGCTGTCTGGTTAATTCCACTAGGAATTCATTAAAAAGATTTCTGGTGGTTCTGCAGTCTGGATTGGTCTGACTGACACTGATGTTGAGGGCATATGGAAATGGGTTGATGGCAGCACACTGACCTCTGGGTGAGAAATCACTGAAATTAACTGATTATTACGTAAACATGATTCTCACAGTCAGTAGCATATCACAGAAAGCAGCACTGAACATCTAATACTGATCTGTAGTTTCAGCTTCTGGGGGATTGCAGAGCCCAATGGACAAAGAGGAGAGAACTGTGTTGTGTCTTATACATCAGGGTGGTATGACTATCCATGTAGCAGTGCTTTTAACTGGATCTGTGAGAACATTTTTTTTAATTGAGTAGTTAAATGAAATACATTAAATCAACATCCATAAATGACTACAGTATGTGAAATATGTTGTAACTGATTCAAGCTGTTGCTTATCCTCACCATTGTAAATAATGGCAGTATAAAATGATGTATTAACACAAGTAATAAAACATGTATATGATGAGTCCAAAAGAGTTCATGCTGTCATAACCAACAGCAGCAATAGTGTCTTATCTCTCACATCTGTTCTTTACTCTCACAACAAAATGTACAAAAAAGCCACTAATATGTATTTATATACAAATATGTACAGTTTAAGTGTACAGCATAAATGAGTAAACTACCTCTAAAAAAATTTAAAATATGTATTTTTTTTAATGATCACTAATATAATTCCTGGAAAGATGGCAAAATTGACATGTATTACACATATACTTAATATATTTATTTATTTATTTTCTGTAAAATAAGTAAATTAGCCAATTTTGTTTAAATGAAGGATTGCAGTAATGAGTAGACCCTAGATTTAATTCAGCAAATGCATAATATTCTAGTATTTAGTACATCCTCCAGAACTTTAAATATGTTTATGACAAAATGCCACATCTGTCCTCTTTAACACCTGGTGGATGAGCTCCTAAAATGCCCTGGTCTTTAATTGGGAGTGTTTCTCAGCTTGCCTCTACAGAACCCACCACAGCTGCTCAAGAATGTTCAGGTTGAGTGAAATACATGTCTCCTGAAGGATTTTCACCTTTGGAGAATGAATATTTTCATTGTCATGTTAAAGAAAATGCCCAACAATGCAGGGAATGAGGAGAGGGTAGCATCTTCTGTTTCAAGTTTTTGTATTACATCACACATTCAGCACTCATACACCCCAATATAAGAGCTTTACTACCACTGAACTTCATTGTGGGAACCAGGCACTTCTCACGGTACTCCTCCTCTAGCAACACCAGAACATTCCGGATGTTTTTGGATTCGAAATGATTGACTTGGTCTCTTGAGAAGTCTTTCCAGAAGTTTATATTTTGTAAATATAGGCCTCAAAGGAGGTTAAATGAGTTTATTGTGCTTTGGCTACAGTAGGTAATTCTAGTGGTGACAACAACCATGCATGTCACTTCTGCAGGCTGCATCTTACTCTGAGATAAAGTGTCACTCTTTTCATAGCTTTTTCATCCTTTCATGGTATTTCATGGTACCATTTGCATGGTATTTCTCATGTTTTTTTCTAGCAAAAACAAATCACTCATCACTAAATGAAACTTAAAGTGAAGACTTCATTATTTCAGGAGCCTTGTCACAAGTCCAATGTTTTTGAATGTCAGCGTTACTTTTGCTGTATTTTCACACTTAAAACAATAATTTGGTATTCCTCTCATACCACTGTCCTCTTTTGTGCTAAGAAATAAGTCACCTGGCAGTTTTCTCCCAAATGATTCCATTGTTGCCAGCATTAAGTCTGAGTATGATTCAGTAGGCTATATAACACTTTTAATTGTCAGGAAATTACTTGTCTTTAAACGTTTTGAATGAATACACATACCTGTTGATCAAAAATTGCCTTAAACCTATACTAAAATGTTGTTGTTTTTTTCTAGTTTTATTTAGTAACTTTCAGGAGGGTATTGTTACGGAGAGAACGAGACGAGAGGCGAGCGGATCCATATGCAAGCTTTTTATTGGGCGAGACAAAGACATGGTCATACAGGCAGGGTCAGGACAGGAGCAGACGGGCATAACACGGGCAAGACGAAAAGAGTAATCCAATGAACGAGAGCGATAATACAAAGGCAGGCGGTGATGAGTCGTAAACGATAAACCAGGCAGGAGATCAAAAAAAACCAGGAACTTGGAACACACTAGGAGAACAGGAATAATAACACGATACAATACAACAACAAACCAGGAAGTGCAACTGAGGAGGACCGGGGTTTTATAGGATGCCTGATTGGTCACGGGGGCTGACGCAATCAGAGCGGTGGAGGATGGGAGATGCAGTCCAAGATGCAAAGTGACAGTCAGAGTGAGTGGGTGGAGCGAGAGTGACATCTGGTGGTGAGTAGACAACGGGACACCGACCAGGTTTGTGACAGGTATACTCATTTTTGCAACACAACATTTATTTATATCTTATTTTCCTGATAATTTTGACATTCTTCTTTAGTAATTTATCAAGCAGGCTTGTTTGAAGACTATATCTCCAAAAAAATTCTAACATGTTATCTAAGTAAAGAGTAACTGCTGAATTTAAGTTTTAGAGAGGGTGTACTCATTTATGCTGTGCACTGTAACTTCAAGCCACTAATATGTATCTTTTAAGGGTAAATAAGGTACAAAGTGTATCTTTTGAAGGGGTACCACCCTTTGAAAGGGTACCGAGAGTGAAGACACGAAAGTTGTAGGCCCTGCAGTCCATCCTGAACCTCAAATTCCATCAGGTGTTCTGTTCCTGAAGTATTCAAATCTGAAAGACCTACATAGTGATACATCCAGCATTAGTTAGCCATGAAAAGAGGCAAAAGTCTCAAGAAGAACCTTCAGAGAAATGTTTGAGAACACTGCTGTATCTGAGCGTTTGGTGGAAGGACGTTAAAATGCATGACCTAAATGTGGAAGTAGCTCTGAGGGACAGAGAAACCACAGTGCTTTCAATCCCAACTTTACCGGCATATGTTGTTAGTAGTACAACCAACAGCTTCTGTGGAACAGAAGATGATTTTAAGATTTAAATACTTAAAAAAGCCTGAAAAAAAGACAAAACCATTAGAAGAAGCTTTAAATTAATATTTTTAGATCCTCAGATCACTGGCACTCAAATCATCGCTATGGATTCTGGGCCTCTCTTGTACAGGTTATTGCTTCAGGCCTCCATAAAACTGTTTCACCATTACATCCTGTCCAATGCCTCTGGTCACCGTAACCTAGTTTTTTAAGTGTCAGTAGTTTCAAACCTGCAAGCAGCTAGTCAACAGTGGCTTTGCTTTAAAAGTACTGAGAGATGGGCCAATGAAAAAACACATTTACCACTTTGTATGTTAGGAAGTCGGTCAAAAGCAACGACTGACACAGCACCTCGGATTAGCTGCAACTGAGATCTGTTTCTGAGCTATTTCAAATTCACTACATTCAGCAAGATGACAGTTTTTCTCTCATGTATAATTTTTCTTTGCTAATTTGAATTTGGCAGCTGTTTCTGTTGCTCCAAACTTCTAAGTACAGAGTAATAAACTGCTGAACCAAGCGACACAAATTGTGAATTTTTTTTTTTTTTTTTTTCTGGTTGCTGTGCAAATGGTTTGGCATGAACAGGCTAGACTTCACACAAGTTCTTGCACTTTGACACACTTTGCTTTGTCACACTTTAGACTCATCTGCACAAAGTGTGAAGTAAAGTCTCAAAAAGCAGACAACTACAGAGCAGAAACAGCGTCAATCATTTCATGACAGATTCACAGAGACTGAAAATGTCAGATAGTATTTATGGCAATATAAACAATGATGAAATATGGGAAATGGACAGCAGAGATGGAGAAGAGTTGAAGAGTGGCATCAATGCAGATACTACAAAGAGCTGCGATGTCAGGACAAGAACAGAGAAACAAGCACCTGGGAATACAGGTACTAAGACTCATTTGATTATAATAAGACCTAACATGAACATTTTAGTCATATTAGTCATCTTACGTTAAATCTTTATCGCACTGTCTGTCATCTTCAGGAAGCAATTATGTGAAGATCAGAAGCTCCAGATCAGCTGTAGCGTGTTTGGTGCTGCTGTGTGTTCTTCTGCTGACTGCAGTCATAGTGCTGTGCGTCCAAGTCTTTACAAGCATTGATCTGTTTCAATTTAAGAGCAAAAACATCATGGAAGAAAGAGTCCAGCTACTAACCAAGATTAGTAACGTGTCAGAGGAGAGAGACTGGCTACTAAACAGGAACATAAATGTTACAAATGAAAGGGATGAATTAATATCCAAGAATACAAACCTGACTAAACAAAGAGACCAGTTCAAGCAGGAGAGAGATGAACTGTTGAAAACTTTCAAGGAAACAGGTAACTCTCTGTTATACTATAGCTAAAACGTTTACCAAGTGTCTTAATTCTGTGTTGTTGGAATAACAAGCTAATCGCTGAACTGGCTGTGTTTATAGATGGATGGTTATACTTTAGCTTCAGTTTCTACTTCATTTCCTCTGAGAAGAGGAGCTGGAATGAGAGCAGAAGATACTGTACAGAGAGAGGAGCAGATCTGATCATCATAAACAACAGAGAGGAACAAGTGAGTGACAGAGAGCGGAAGAAAAGAGGCCTATAAAAGGCCTATATATTTTCTTACATGCACATGGATGGTTGAATGTCTTGTTTATTCTTTTAGGGGTTTGCAAAAAAAATTTCTCATGGTTATGAATTCTGGATTGGTCTGACTGACACTGATGTGGAGGGTAAATGGAAATGGGTTGATGGCAGCACACTGACCTCTGGGTGAGAAATCACTGAACTGATATATATGTAATAAATGATCAGATTCTCACAGTCAGTATCATATCACACAGAAAGCAGCACTGAACATCTAGTGCTGATCTGTTGTTTTAGGTTCTGGGCATCTGGACAGCCCAATGGAAATAAAAAAGAGAACTGTGCTGTGACTTATTCACCAGGATGGACTGATTATCCATGTATTCATGCTCTTAAATGGATCTGTGAGAAGAGCATTGTGAAGTATCACATACCATGACATATATATGTTTATTCAGAATATTTTAACATGAACAGAGGCTTTATTGTTAGTTGCTCTAATGTTGTGTCATTAAAATCTTGACATGTTTAACTTACAGGCATAGGTTTATTAATGTGTCACTCCACACTGGTCAGTGTCAGTCTTGTACCTCCAGTCAGTATTTCAGTGTTTCTCAAGAATCAAATACACACCTATACAGAATTAAATACATGAAGTAACGGCTACAGTGAGTTTGTTGTGTTCCTCTCATGCTAGTATAGGACTGTTAAGACAATAACAAGCTAAATGTCTGTTTTATAGAATCTCACTAACCTGATTCCTCCTCTAACATTTGCTTGGTCAGTGCTGATCTAATATGATGAAAAGTAAGTAAGATGTTCCAATAGTGTCTCTTTGCTGTGAGGAGCAGTGAGGTTCATCTGAACTCAGTAGGACTTTCAGTAGAGGTGGTTGTGTAGATCAGATGCAATCTAAGAATGGCAAAACACTTGTCTTAAAATGCCTGTCTTGCACGAGGAAGCGGTTTTGAGGTGCTTTCTGCATTCATTTTGTGAATCAACTGATTCACTGCAAAGATCTGACTTACAGCAATGATTCATTCATAAATCAGGCATCATTGCTTTTATCAACTTCAAAGCCTGATAATACTTTCAATGTATTATAAACTTAATTCTGGTTAAGCCCAACTTGCAGCTTTGTTGAGTGTTGCTTGTCACGTGATTTTGAATTTAGCATACTGACATCAGATCAGTTCCATTATGCTAATCTGACTAACTATAAAGATGATGATGCACGAAGAATGAAGTGTTAAACCAAGCAACACCACATCATGTGACTGCTGCTATATCCTTCACATTTTTACATTATAATGTTGTGTCATTAAAAACTTGACATGTTTAACTTACAGGCATAAGTTTATTAATGTGTCACTCCACACTGGTCAATGTCAGTCTTGTAACTCCAGTCAGTATTTCAATGTTTCTAAAGAATCAAATACATACCTGTTAGGGGTGGGAAATTCCAGGCACTTCAAAATCCGATTCCGATTCTAGGAGTCACTATCCGATTCCAAAACAGTTCTTGATCTACATTTTTTCCCCAATTAATTCTTTTGCTGTGCAAATAGATCTTTACAAACTTACATTTTAAACAAAATTGCAGTTTCTTAGCTTTTTGCTTATAGTTGGAATCTCTGTATGCCAGTACTGTCATCTTAAAAGTAGTGGTGTGAATCTTCACTGGTTTCATGATTCAATTCAATTACAATTTTCATTAGCAATGCAACATCACTATGCGTCACATTCTCAGTTTTCAATATTACTGCACATGGCTACATTGTCATGTAAATTTTATATCAAATTTATTTTGTGCAAACTTTATTTTTTATTATATAAACAGGCTATTTTTTAAAACAATCACTTATTTAAAATAAGTGTTCTTTAAGTATCCAAAGGTTTTCAGACAATGGTTATGGGCTTTTTTTTTCCTCAACATTATTGCCAGTTGATTATTACTGATGAGATCATAGACAGTGGCAGCTTTAACAAACTGTATTCACACTAATGCACAGATCTATTTAGATGTTTTGTCCTGTTCTGAAAACATAACTGACTGTGTGAACATCAATTTCGTATAAACGTATTCGAAAATGGAAGTGCATGTAACTGCAGCCACAATCGATCTTCAGAACAACAAACACAAAGCGCATGTGAAAGTCCGTCAGTGCGTGAGTTTCGTGCATCTAATAGTACTGCATTCCAAATGACATTAATGAAAGCATATCTAAAGTAAAACACGGCGGGTGAAAGCACACACTGTTAAGCAATGCGCACGTGTCTTGCGGCTTTCACACCGAAGGCGGAACGCGCTGCACTGCGCTATGAAACCCATTCCCTTCAATTGCTTGCGCTGCACGAGGATGGCTTGTTTCTGCATCGACCAAAGCGCACGTACCGCAGAGCGCACCACTGGCGCGCAAGCCGCTTCTCACAGCGCAAGAATCGTGATGCATCGGAGAATCGTTTTTTTCTCCCACCCCTAATACCTGTACAGCATTAAATACACAGAGTAATGGCTACAGTGAATTTCTTGTGCTCCTCTAATGCTAGTATAGGACTTTGAAGACAATAACCAACCAAATCTCACTAACCTGATTCCTCCTCAGTGGTCAGTGCTGATGAAAAGTAAGTAAGATGTTCCAATAGTGTCTTTTTGCTGTGAGGATCAGTGAGGTTCATCTGAACTCAGCAGGACTTTCAGTAGAGGTGGTTGTGTAGATCAGATGCAATCTAAGATTGGCAAAAATTCAGCAGCTGCCTTAAAAGTTTATGTTAAATCAACTTAAAACTACAAGTCATTTCAACTCACTTTCTTGTAGTAAATTGAAATGACTTGTAGTTGTAAGATAATTTAACTTAAAATTTTAAGGCAGCTGTTGAACTTAAGTTTTTAAGTTAAAGTGCTCCTATTATGCCTTTTCAAATATGTCCTTTCATGCAGTGTGTCATGTAGCTGTATTTGAACATAAACTATCTGCAAAGTTGTGAAGCCGACAGTGCACGATAAATAAAGTTACTGTCTATCAAAAAAAGAGTCGGCGCACATTTGCCTGAACAAGTCGTCAGGAATTCAAATCTTTTTTTGTTACGGCCATACGTTGCGAAGTAACACATTTGCATAATGTCTGCCCACGTTGTACGTCACGAACAACTTGCCCGCCCACAAACATTAAAATTTCCATGTGGTTTACGTCACATGGAAATTTACACGTACATTGTACAGAAGACTCTGTATCCTATGCTGTAAGTAAAATTGTTTTATTCACTTCCAAAAGATGAATTGTATTTTCTAGCGATCGTTCAAAACAGCAGTTGTGCATGTTATGTTGTGTAAAAACCCTGCACATGTCTTGGTAACCGGCTAAATCACGCTTCTGTAGTTCTGTTGCTCAGCTGTGGACCCACTGTAGACTGACAATTTGTGATTGATGCAGCTTGACTCTCTGTCTCATTAGTTGGAGTAATGATAAAGGATGGCGCGCAAAGCGGATTTCACACCGAATGCGGAAAGCGCTGTGCTATGAAACCCATTCGTTTCAATTGCTGAAACGCGGAACACACACGCCGCGGACAAAGTTCAAATGAGTTGTTCAAAGGAACTTTTGCCTCTAAGCTCTGAAGGGCTGCTCTAAACCCAGCGGCCAGCACAGCGCTTTCCACGTTTGGTGTGAAAGCCGCCTTAATGCATTATACCATGTTGAAGTTTACAACATAGAGGTGTGCCCGGTTCGCTTACGTAAGCAAATTACGAGCACTTTCCACGGTAGACCGTGCTAACTTGTCGATCAGCCACTTCAGCCGTTTCATCGTCAGACTCTGGCTCGAATTGGTAAGGTAAAATCGATGCCATCTTTTCTATGTATTGTCAAGTATCCAGGGCTGTCAATCAGTTATGGCAATGGGCGTTTCGCTCTCCGACACGCTGTACGCGGTAGACCAATCATAAAGGACTGCGCCATCTGACCAATCACAGCAGTGAGGGCTCACGGAAAGGAGGGGTTTAGAGCGACTGATTCTTCTAACTGCTTTGCACGAGTCGTTTACGAATCATTTAGAAATGGGGTAAAATTAAATCTATTTTTGGAGAAAACTAAAGTGTTTTTTGACCTTGCATACATGTAAACCTGTTTTGGGAGTCTATTAAAACAACCTATTATAAACCTTATTCTGGTTAAGCCCAGCAAGTTTTAAACAGTTTAGTTCCGTTTAAATATGTTGAGGAGCGGAAGAATAAAGTGTTAAACCAAGCAACACTTTATTCATCATGTGACTGCTACTATATCCTTCACCAAAACCACTGCCTTTTAAGGTATGAAAATTGGTATATCCAGACAGGATATGACATACTGTTACACTTAGAGTGTAAAGTTGAGTCTTAAAAAGAGCACACATTAGAAAGACGCACAGACAGCTTTCAACATTTACACGACTGAGGGCAAGCCACCAAAATGTCTGACAGTACTTATGTCAATATAAATGCTGACAGAACTTGGGATAAGGACAGACGCACCAAGAGGAACCAAACACCTCAACACACAGGTACAAATGCAAACAAACTTTTATTGTATTGGGTGTAGAAATGAAGAAACATTTATCTTCATATCTGTCACCTTCAGGAACTGATTCTGTGAGGATCAGATGCTCCAGAGCAGCTGTAGTGTGTTTGGTGCTGCTGTGTGTTCTTCTGCTGACTGCAGTCATAGTGCTGTGTGTCCACATCCATATAAACTACACAGAAGAGACACATCAGCTACTAACCAAGAACAACAACCTCACAGACCTCTCAGAAGAGAGAGATGAGCTACTAACCAAGTACATAAACATAACAAATGAAAGGGATGGATTATTAACCAAGAATGACAACCTGACTAAACAAAGAGACCAGCTCAAACAAGGGAGAAATCAGCTGCAGAAGATTCTCACTGAAACGGGTGATGATGAATTGCAACTAAGCAATTACTCTGTGTACTGTAGTTGTAAATAATGAGCTAATCGCTTAACTGGTTGTGTTTACAGATGGATGGTTATACTCTAGCTTCAGTTTTTACTTCATTTCCTCGCTGAAGAACAGCTGGACTGAGAGCAGAAGATACTGTACAGAAAGAGGAGCAGATCTGATCATCATAAACAACAGAGAGGAACAAGTGAGTGAAAAAGCGAGCAGAAGAAACTGGTACATGGATGTCTGTTTGGAAGTTGAATGTCTGGTTTATTCTATTAGGAGTTTGCAAACAAGTTTTCCAATGGTAATCCATTCTGGATTGGTCTGACTGACAGTGATGTGGAAGACTCATGGAAATGGGCTGATGGCAGCACACTGACCTCTAGGTGAGAAATCACTGAATTTAAATTATTATAATGTAATAAATGATCAGATTCTCACAGTCAGTATCATATCACACAGAAAGCATCTAATGCTGATCTGTAATTTCAGGTTCTGGGGGTCTGGAGAGCCCAATGGAAGAGAAATAGAAAACTGTGTTGTGTGTTATTCATCAGGGTGGTGTGATTATCCATGTAATAATGCTTTCAGATGGATCTGTGAGAAAAAAATATTTTAAAAATTAATAAACAAACTGCGTATTAATTCAACAACCAATATGTGGAACAAGTAAAACATAGTCTTGTATGCCATACACAGCAAAACTGTTTAGGTTAGTTTATGTTTAATCATTTGACTTTAATATGCAAAGAACCTTTTTTGTCAAAATATACATTAAAATAAAGTAAACATTATTTGTTAGTACATTATTTAATACATGTCACATGTTCGTGTTCTCTTTTGTATGTGGACTTTTATGTTACTTCCTGTTTGGTGTAATTTTGTAGTCAGTTTGTAGTTTTTCTGTTGTTCTCAAGTTTGTCTTCTTGTTCTAATTTGTGTCTGTCCATACTGTATATACTTTTATTTCACATATTGTTTCCTTAATGTTTTCTGTGTTTATTTGTACTTTTGAACTCCACTTCCAGAACAACAATTTACAAATAATTTACTCACCCCCTTGTCATCCACGATGTTCATGTCTTTCGTTCTTCAGTTGTAAAGAAATGTGTTTTTAGAGGAAAATATTTCAGCATTTTTCTCCATATGATGGACTGATATGGTGCCCCAATTTTGAACTTCCAAAAGGCAGTTTAAATGCGGCTTCAAACGATCCCAAATGTAGCTGTAAATGATCCCAGCTGAGGAAGAAGGGTCTTATCTAGCGAAACGATCAGTTATTTACATTAAAAAAATACTATTTAAATACTTTTTTATTCTTAAACGCTCGTCTTGCCTTGCAGTCCTTGAACTCTGTGTATTCTGGCTCAAGACAGTTAGGGTATGTCGAAAAACTCAGACTGTATTTTCTCCCTCTGTCCAGGCAGAGTAAGACAAGACGTTTGGCATTAAAAAGTATATAAATTGTATTATTTTTATTAAAATAACCGACTGTTACGCTAGATAAGACCCTTCTTCCTCGGCTGGGATCGTTTACAACCACATTTGGGAAATATATATGGGGAAAAATGCTAAAATGTTTTCTTCAAAAAACATAATTTCTTTACGACTGAAGAAAGAAAGACATGAACATCGTGGATGGCAAGGAAGTGAGTAAATTATTTGTAAATTGTTGTTCTGGAAGTGGAGTTCTCCTTAAAATCTCCGTGTTTGGATTCAGCTTTCCCTTGTTTTTGAGTTCACCCTACATTACAACATGAATCGAAATGAGGTGTTCATCAGGCAAATGTAGAAAAAATAAAATAAATTTACTGTTTGTATGAGCAACCTGACCAGGCTGATACTGACTCAACTAGTGGTGTGTATTTGAGGCAGGACTATCGGTTGGGGTGTGATGAGGAAACATGTCTAAATTTGTATGTCCGTTTGTTGATGTAATGGTGAAAAAATTGCCACATGCTTCTAGACTTTACACATTGATCTCAGACCAGTTTCACTCTGCTATTTTATTCGAACTTAAACTGAAAGCTACAGCTACAGTGAATTCACTGTTCTTCTCATGCTGTTAAATGAAACATATATTATATATATATATATATACATATATATAATCAAACATATATTTTCTGAAGATCCTCTAACCTGATGTATCCTCACATATTTGAGTGGGCCACATCCTTTTTAGACCTCACTCAATGATCTCAGGCCAGTTTTACTCAGCTATTATATTCTAAATGGGGTTGAACAAAGGAAAGAGAAGAAAAGACGATGTGAACTAAACAACAACAAAGAACATTGAACATTTGCACAGTTTAACTGTGCTGGACTTTAAAAGAGCAAAAATGTTCAATGATATTTATGATGATGTGATCAGGAGTGAGTCTGAGGGAATGAACAGAGAGAGACTGGAGATGACGGTGGCTATCTATGAGAGTGCAGACTGTGTGAGAGATCATGATTTAGCGACAGAAACCAACACACATCAACCACCTCAGCAAACAGGTAATCACATTCATTTCTTTGTTAAAATGTTACAGTTTGCACATGTTCAGTCATTTAACATCATGTTTGTGTTAATCAGGAAGTGATTCAGCGAAGACCAGAAGCTCCACATCAGCTGTAGTGTGTTTGGTGCTGTTGTGTGTTCTTCTGCTGACTGCAGTCATAGTGCTGTGTGTCCACATCCACACAAACAACAAAAACTACACAGAAGAGACACACCATCTACTAACCAAGATCACCAACCTCACAGAAGAGAGAGGCCGGCTACTAACCAAGAACACTGACCTCACAGAGAAGAGAGACGAGCTACTAACCAAGAACATAAATTTGACAAATGAAAGGGATGGATTATTAACCAAAACTGACAACCTGACTAAACAAAGAATACAGTTTATTCAGGAGAGAAATGAACTGGTGGGGAGACTTCATAAAATAGGTAATCTTGAACTTTACCAAATATACCATAACAAGAAATATAATTAATTTATACTTCAGTGTAACAGGGAATAAATAATGAATAGCTGAACTGGTCATTTACAGATGGATGGATATACTATAAATTTAGTTTTTACTTAATTTCCTATGAGAGGAAGAGCTGGACTGACAGCAGAAGATACTGTACAGAGAGAGGAGCAGATCTGATCATCATAAACAACAGAGAGGAGCAAGTGAGTGAGAGTGGAGGAAAAGTGAGAAAGACTTAAAGTGACTCAAAAAGTACATATTTATTGTTTATTTATGTGGATATCTATTTGAAAGTACAGTAAGAACAAAAGGGTGTTTCAGATTTGAATTAATTAACTTAGGTCATTCTAAACTAAATTGATTTTAAATTACACACGGTTCTACCCTACTTACAGTTGCATAGTCAGTTGAATATATACATCAAATATGCAAAATCACACTGTCATGATGTGTTTCGTTATTTTTGTTCAATATATGAAGTATATATTTAATCACATTGCATTTATTTACTTGTCTATCATCATAGGGATTTGTTAAACAATGTCCAGTAGGGCTTTTATTCCAAAATGTGCATACTGAAATATTGATTTAACTCTATTTATATTGTAATTTCTAATCATTTTGTATTAAATTATGCCATCTGAGAAGCACCAAAAACCCTAACACTGCATTGTGCTCTCTCTACATGGACTGAAGGAGTGACTCACATACATGATAGAAATTAATGTTTTTTATCATTTTGTAGTTCGGGTTTATTGTTCACAGTATTATTAATTTTTTTGTCTGAGCTACTTCTGAGCTGTTTCCAACTTGAATGTTCCTTTATCTGGGTTAAAAGTGGGGTTAACAATGATGAGAGCCCAGGGTTAAGCACAGTGTGAAAAGCCCTAATATGTGACTTCCTCATTCATTCCAGAATTTTGTCAAAAATCATCTTGCAGCTGGAATATATGTCTGGATTGGTCTGACAGACATTAATGTTAAAGGCGAATGGAAATGGGTTGATGGCAGCACACTGACCTCTGGGTGAGAAATCACTGAATTTAACTGTTATGTTATAAATGTTATGTTATAAATGATTCTCACAATCATTAACATATCCGAGAAAGCAGCACTGAACATCTAATGCTGATCTGATGTTTCAGGTTTTGGGCATCTCGACAGCCAACTGGAGGAAGAGTAGACAACTGTGCTTTAACTTATTCATCAGGGTGGGATGATTATCAATGTAATAGTGCCTATGGATGGATCTGTGAGAAGAGCTTTATAAAGAATGCCATACCATGACGACCGAAATGCCTCGATACCATCGAGTATTGAAAAACCTCATGTTGTTCCGTACCAAACTTCGATACCTAAGGGGTTAATCTCGTCAACGTCAGTGTGCCAATAAGCCTGCAGCACTAGGTGTGTTCGACTAGACGCTTTCGAGCGCAGCGGCAAAAGTTCAACTAATCTGAAGCATGACGCAGCAACATAAATTAGTGGAAAATGAATAGAAATTATGATTCTGTCTGAAGTATGCATTTTAAAACAAACATTCACTAGTGTAAATGTAGCCTAACAGATGTGTAAACTGATTTTTTTTTTTAGCTTTATTAAAATTATTTTCACAGATTTATTGTGTTGGATATATTTTGTTCCTTTGTGCAGTGGCTCAGGAGTCTTTGAATCTGTATAAACATCAGTAAGCTGAAAAAAAAAATATTTTGAGATAATGTAATTTGTTAAGATTTCATAAAATTGGTATCGAAAAAAAATATCATTCAGGAACCAGTATCGAAGTCAAAGTATCGGTATCGGCATCGATATAAAAAATTTTTGAACGATACCCAGCCCTATTAATGTGTCACTCCACATTGGTCAGTGTTTTTTTAGAATCATTTACATACCTGCAGAGCATTCGATTCCTTAAAACAGCAAAACTGGGTATCAGAGAGTAAAACACACTGTGGCCTCCTTTAGAGAGGCTTGACATAATTAAATATACAGAAGAAAAACTTTATAGCAGTTACAATTGGTCCAAAATTGGTCTTGTCATAAAATGCATGCCTCATATGAGAAAGTGGCTCTGAGGGACACAGAAAAAACAAACCACACAATGGCTGTCAGTGCGGCGGTAGCCTTTCAAAAGGTACTAATTTAGGTAGTAATATGTAATATGAAGTAGTGGGTAGTAATATGCTAATTTTCATTATAATAAACTATATTTATAATGCAATGCCTTTATCACTGCTTAGAACACTCTGAAATATGTTGTGTGCCTTAGTCTGTCATCTTATTCTGTCATCATCTCACAGAAGGATTTATTTCAAACACTCGACTGATGTTATGAAGTGAGTTTGGAATAAAAACATGTTATTAAATGTGGTATTTTCACGTTTTCAGATGTACTACATAGAGCCGTAGTTCACTGAGAAGCTACGCAAACAGCTGTCATTATCGCAAATGATTTCTTTCGATTTCATAATCGCACAGTAATATCGTCAGTCCATTATACAGAGAAAAATGCTAAAATGTTTTCTTCAAAAAACATAATTTCTTTACGACTGAAGAAAGAAAGACATGAACATCGTGGATGACAAGGCGGTGAGTAAATTATTTGTAAATTGTTGCTCTGGAAGTGGAGTTCTCCTTAAAATCTCAGTGTTTGGGTTCAGCTCTCCCTTGTTTTTGAGTTCACCCTACATTACAACATGAATCCAAAGGAGGTGTTCATAAGGCAAATGTAGAAAAAAATTAAACTAATTTACTGTTTGTATGAGCAACCTGACCAGGCTGACACTGACTCAACTAGTCGTGTGTATTTAAGGCAGGACTATCGTCTGGGGTGTGATGAGGAAACGTGTCTAATTTAGTATGCCCGTTTGTTGCTGTAATGGTGAATATACATATTATATATATGTATATATATTAGGGATGTGCATCTCCATAACTGAGGCCGATGCGATACGCATCTCGATGCATAGCCAACGATACGATACATTAAAGATACATGAAGCAGCTAGCGATGCGATGCGATACGATACACCCCTGTTACGATGCAGTGCAATCCGATTTCGATTCGATTCAACACGATTCGATGCAGTATGATGCAATGAAACAAATATGATGCTATGCACTTCAGTATATTACAGATACTTTTATTTCTTTGTTTCAGACAACAAATCATAAATTAACTTAAGTGCCTTCTGATTTGTAGTGCATGACACTTACATAAATAGGCTTTGGTAGAGCAAAAAAAAGATTAAATAAAACAAAATGCTTTTTTTTCCTGTTCTGTCTCCACTTAAACTTTTAACAGCTCAAACATTTAACAGTGAAACAATTTAAGGATGCTGCTCAGAGATAAACTGAAGAAATGTTCCATAACTTGCTAGCAGATGAATGTGCTTTCAGCAGACAGGCTTACTCAGTGAACAGAAAACAGGTGCTATTTTGACATAACCAATAATAATAAGTACAAAAAAAAAAAACTTTCACAAACAGTTATTTCATAACTGTTATCTTGTAGGCCTATTTTATTTGCTGTACTTTGGGTAATATTTATTAATGATAAACTTCTTTCGAATGCATCGCGCCCCGAGCTCGGTAATCATTCCCGAGCCCGGGGCACTGCCCCTGCCCGGGGAGAGGGGTCCGAGCTAGGCATTTTAGCCCGAACCCAAAGCGCTCCCCCACCCCCCGGGGAAGGAATGGGCTGAAGGTGAGGAGTCGGGGTGGTGGAGGGGTGCTGCGAGACCAGAAAAATGATGGTAAGACTGCTTTGGTTATTTGTAGGGATTCTCTCGTGCTGACTGGATAGGGAATGTGATTGCTGATGATGAAATGGCCGAGTTAATTATCTGTGCGTGCTCCTCCCGAAATTTGTTAATAAAACATCACTTAATTTCTATAATAATTAATATAATAATTCCTTAACTCAAAATAAAATATTAATAAATCTATAATCCCGGGTTACTATGGTCACGCAGGTTTGTTTACGCGTTAAACTCGTGGCCACGAGAAGCGCATGTTGTTTCCTCAACATAATAAGACGTGGCCACGAGAAATGGATGTCGTTCCCTCATCATAGCATCTCGTGGCCACGACATAAGGATGTCGTTACCTCCACAAAATGATCTCGTGGCCACAACATAATATCACGTTCCCACGAGTTGATATGTCGTGGCCATGACAAACTTAAGTGAACCGAAGGTGTCCCCTCCCGGTCACCGTAGGATTTGTAATTACTTGGTGGAGGATGCAGCTGCTCTACCTCTGCCATGTTAATTTATGCTCTATGTGACTTTCTGGACACGCCCCGGTCTCTGTAGTGTTGTGATAGGCTACGTCATATTCACGTAGCAGTCAAGAGAGGCGTGCTTGAGAAACAGTTTAGAGGGGAGAAAACGATCTGGAAAGTGGAAAAATATTTTCCAATTTCTGAATAATGAAAGTATAGTATGTCTACTAATAATTATAAAGAAATAAATCGGGTTTTACCGATGCAGATACGATAGAAACGATGCATCGCGATACAAATGCCAATTTGTATCCGAAGCACACATTTTAAACCGATGCATCGCATCGTTAACTTTTTAAGCCGATGCACCGAGCGAATCGGGGAATCTTCCCATCCCTAATATATATATATATATAATCACACATATATTTTCTGAAGATCCTCTAACCTGATGCACCCTCACATATTTGCTCTATGCTGATGTAATATGGACTATAGGTTGCTTTGAACAATAGCAGACTGTTGAGTGGGCCACATCCTTTTTAGACCTCACTCAATGATCTCAGATCAGTTTTACTCAGCTATTATTTTCTAAATGGGGTTGAACGCAGGAAAGAGCAGAAAAGATGATGTGAACTGAACGACAACAAAGAACATTGAACATTTGCACAGTTTAACTGTGCTGGACCTTAAAAGAGCAAAAATGTTCAAGGATATTTATGATGATGTGATCAGGAGTGAGTCTGAGGGAATGAACAGAGAGAGACTGGAGATGACGGTGGATATCTATGAGAGTGCAGACTGTGTGAGAGATCATGATTTAGTGACAGAAACTAACACACATCAAATACCTCAGCAAACAGAATCACATTCATTTCCTTGTTAAAATGTTACAGTTTGCACATGTTCAGTCACTTAACATCATGTTTGTGTTAATCAGGAAGTGATTCAGCGAAGACCAGAAGCTCCACATCAGCTGTAGTGTGTTTGGTGCTGTTGTGTGTTCTTCTGCTGACTGCAGTCATAGTGCTGTGTGTCCACATCCACACAAACAACAAAAACTACATAGAAGATACACACCAGCTACTAACCAAGATCACCAACCTCACAGAAGAGAGAGACCAGCTACTAACCAAGAACACTGACCTCACAGAGAAGAGAGATGAGCTACTAACCAAGAACATAAACATAACAAATGAAAGGGATGGATTATTAACCAAGAATGACAACCTGACTAAACAAAGAGACCAGCTCAAACAAGGGAGAAATCAGCTGCAGAAGATTCTCACTGAAACGGGTGATGATGAATTGCAACTAAGCAATTACTCTGTGTACTGTAGTTGGGAATAATGAGCTAATCGCTTAACTGGTTGTGTTTACAGATGGATGGTTATACTCTAGCTTCAGTTTTTACTTCATTTCCTCGCTGAAGAACAGCTGGACTGAGAGCAGAAGATACTGTACAGAAAGAGGAGCAGATCTGATCATCATAAACAACAGAAAGGAACAAGTGAGTGAAAAAGCGAGCAGAAGAAACTGGTACATGGATGTCTGTTCGGAAGTTGAATGTCTGGTTTATTCTATTAGGAGTTTGCAAAAAAGTTTTCCCATGGTAATCCATTCTGGATTGGTCTGACTGACAGTGATGTGGAGGACTCATGGAAATGGGTTGATGGCAGCACACTGACCTCTGGGTGAGAAATCACTGAATTTAAATTATTATAATGTAATAAATGATCAGATTCTCACAGTCAGTATCATATCACACAGAAAGCATCTAATGCTGATCTGTAATTTCAGGTTCTGGGGGTCTGGAGAGCCCAATGGAAGAAAAATAGACAACTATGTTGTGTCTTATTCATCAGAGTGGTGTGATTATCCATGTAATAATGCTTTTAGATGGATCTGTGAGAAAACAATCTTTTAAAAATTAGTAAACAAATTGCATATTAATTCAACAACCAATATGTGGAACAAGTAAAACATAGTTTTGTATGCCACACACAACAAAACTGTTTAGGTTAGTTTATGTTTAATCATTTGACTTTAATATGCTAATAAGCTTTTTTGTCAAAATATACATTAAAATAAAGTAAACATTATTTGTTATTACATTATTTAATACGTGTCGCATGTTCCCTGTTCCCTTTTGTATGTGGACTTTTATGTTACTTCCTGTCTGGTGTAATTTTGTGGTCAGTTTGTAGTTTTTCTGTTGTTCTCATTTGTGTCTGTCCATACTGTAAATACTTTTATTTCACATATTGTTTCCTTAATGTTTTCTGTGTTTATTTGTACTTTTGAACTCCACTGCCAGAACAACAATTTACAAATAATTTACTCACCCCCTTGTCATCCAAGATGTTCATGTCTTTCTTTCTTCAGTCATAAAGAAATTATGTTTTTTGAGGAAAACATTTCAACATTTTTCCCCATATAATGGATTGATATGGTGTCCCGATTTTGAACTTCCAAAATGCAGTTTAAATGCGGCTTCAAACGATCCCAAATGCAGTTGTAAACGATCCCAGCTGAGGAAGAAGGGTCTTATCTAGCAAAACGATCAGTTACTTACATAAAAAAAATACAATTTATATACTTTTTATTCTCAAATGCTTGTCTTGCCTTGCAGTCCTTGAACTCTGTGTATTCTGGCTCAAGACAGTTAGGGTATGTCGAAAAACTCAGACCGTATTTTCTCCCTCAACTTCAAAAATCATTTCAAAATCATCCTACATCACTGCAGAAGTTCCGACCCAGTCTTTGCAAAGTGAACATGCAAAAAAGATCAAACAGCCTTAACAAAAAAGGTAAAACAGCGACTTTGAAGTTCAGGGAGAACATGAGATGGGAGTTTTTCGACATACCCTAACTGTCATGAACAGGAACAAAAACAGTCCAGGCAGAGCAAGACGAGCGTTTGACATTAAAAAGTATATCAATTGTATTATTTTTAATAAAATAACCGATCATTACGCTAGATAAGACCCTTCTTCCTTGGCTGGGATCGTTTACAACCTCATTTAGGATCGTTTGAAGCCACATTTAAACTGCATTTTGGAAGTTATCAAATATACCACAACAAGAAATATAATTAATTTATACTTTAGAGTAACAGGGAATAAATAATTAATAGCTAAACTGGTCATTTACAGATGGATGGTACTACTATACATTTAGTTTTTACTTCATTTCCTATGAGAGGAAGAGCTGGACTGACAAGCAGAAGAGACTGTACAGAGAGAGGAGCAGATCTGATCATCATAAACAACAAAGAGGAGCAAGTGAGTGAAAGAGTGGAGGAAAAGTGAGGAAGACTGAGAAAGTGACTCAAAATGTACATATTTTCTTAAAATTATGTGGATATCTATTTGAAAGTACAGTAAGAACAAAAGGGTGTTTCAGATTTGAATTAGTTAGCTTAGGTCATTCTAAACTAAACTGATTTTAAATTACACACGGTTCCACACTGCTTATAGTAGCATAGAATATACATCAAATATGCAAAATCACACTGTCATGATGTGTTTCGTTATTTTTGTTCAATATATGGAGTATATATTTAATCACATTGCATTTATTTACTTGTCTATCATTATAGGGATTTGTTAAACAATGTCCAGTAGGGCTTTTATTCCAAAATGTGCATATTGAAATATTGATTTAACTATATTTATATTGTAATTTCTGATCATTTTGTATTAAATTATGCCTGAGAAGCACCAAACACCCTAACAATGCATTGCGCTCTCTCCACATGGACTGCAGGAGTGACTCACATACGTGATAGAAATTATTATTTTTTTTTTTTTTATCATTTTGTAGTTTGGGTTTATTGTTCACAATATTATTCATTTTTTTGTCTAAGCTACTTCTGAGTTGTTTCGAACTTGAATGTTCCTTTATCTGGGTTAAAAGTGGGGTTAACAATGATGAGAGCCCAGGGTTAAGCACAGTGTGAAAAGCCCTAATATGTGACTTCCTCATTCATTCCAGGATTTTGTCCAAAATCGTCTTGCTACTGGAATATATGTCTGGATTGGTCTGACAGACATTGATGTTAAAGGCGAATGGAAATGGGCTGATACCAGCACACTGACCTCTGGGTGAGAAATCACTGAACTGAACTGATATGTTATAAATGATTCTCACAATCAGTAATATATCCGAGAAAGCAGCACTGAACATCTAATGCTGATCTGATGTTTCAGGTTTTGGGCATCTCGACAGCCAACTGGAGGAAGAGTAGACAACTGTGCTTTAACTTATTCATCAGGGTGGGATGATTATCAATGTAATAGTGCCTATGGATGGATCTGTGAGAAGAGCTTTGTAAAGAATTCCATACCATGACATACATGTATATTCACAGTATGTCAACATTTTGACATGAATCAGTGGGTTTACTCTCCTAAACCCCAGACTGTTTTTAACATTTAATAATTAGTTTTACATGTTACTAATGTTACGTCATTAAAGAGTTGCTGTGTTTACCTTACAGGTGTATTAATGTGTAGGGCTGTTTATTGAGGTCAATACTTTTTAGGCACCGACCGAAATGCCTCGATACCATCGAGTATCGGAAAACCTCTTGTCGTTCCGTACCAAACTTCGATACCTAAGGGGTTAATCTCGTCAACGTCAGTGTGCCAATAAGCCTGCAGCACTAGGTGTGTTCGACTAGTAATATCATCTGTGACTTTTTTGTATAACACATCAGTGAACTATGGCTCTGTGTAGTAATTGCTGCTCCATCTGAAAGCAGGTGATGGAGATTTACTTACCGCTGATTACAGAACCAGCTTTACTGACAAAATGCACATGGAAATCGCATTCGATTAATCGTGCAGCCCTACTCTGGAGTGACTCCGGATTGTCCTGAGTAAAGAATAACATATCATCACTGAATCTCTCTCTATATATTTTTAAAAAAAACTGTTTTTAAAATTAATTTAGCCTCACTAGGCTGACACTGACTCAACACTGATCTCAAATCAGTTTCACTCAGCAATTTTAATCTAACTGGGATTGCCAGCAATGAAGAAAACAACTGTCCATTGAGAACAACATAGAAAAAATATGCAACATTATTTGTGTTTTTAGATAAAAAAAGAGCTTTTGTAACATACTGTGTACTACATATTCACTTTCTAGACACAGTAAAAAGTTTGATTGACACAATTGAAAAGTAAGGAATGTTCAGTTTTTATTTTCAATGAGACATGACCTGTTAATATTGCACTTAGTGCATCAGTCATCTAAAAAGCCAGCTGAAGTGCATGCAAATACGCTGTGGTATAATAAACATGTTTCATTTCCTCTAAAGTACTGTAAGCACATGAGATCAAATGTTTTCCTCAAATCTGTATGATGCTGGTATTCTGAAATTCATGTTCTTTTTTTCAGTTCCGCTTCTCTTTTTTTATCCATTCATCCATCCATCCATCTAAAATAAGCCTAAAAAAGTTGTAATTGCTGTATAAACTACAACTAGAGAGTACCACGACACATAAGTGTCCATTCCTCTGCTCGTAATCTAAGCTGTTCTACGTCAGCAGCACTACATGCATAAGTCATGGTACTCTCGTTAATGGTGGAGGACGTGACTTGGAGGGGAAGAATTGTTAAATAAAGTTGTTATTTTTGTTTTATTTGCGCACAGAAAGCATTCTCGTAGTTTCATAAAACTACAGTTGAACCACTGACGTCACATGGACTGTCTTCTGATGTCTTCTCTTCCTTTCTGGGCATTTCAGTTACATTGCTGTCTATGCAGGGTCAGAAAGCTCTCGGATTTCATCAAAAATATCTTAATTTGTGTTACGAAGATGAACGAAGGTCTTACAGGTTTGGAACGACATGAGGGTGAGTAATTAATAATAGAATTTTTGGGTGAACTACCCTTTAATAAGTCGTGCAAATGGCTTCATGTCATCACATCACATCACATCATTAAATGACTTTAACAAATCATACATATATTTTCTGGAGATCGTCTAACCTGATTCCTTCTCACATATTTGCTCTATGCTGATGTAATATGGACTTTATGTTGCTTTGACCAATAGCAGACTGTGGAAAGTGATGAGGAACTTGTCTAAGCTGTCATTTCCAGTTTGCTTACTCCAGTGGGCAGAAGTTGCAACAGACACATCCTTTTTAGATTTCACACAATGATCAGTTTTACGCAGCTATTATATTCTAATTGGGGTTGAAAGCAGGGAAGAGAACAAAAGCCAATGTGAACTGAAAGAAAAGGAAGAACATTTAACATTTGCACAGTTTAATTGTGCTTGACTGTAAAACAGCAGAAATGTCTGATGGAATTCATAACGATGCGTTCAGGACTGAGAAAATAAACCAAGACAGAGTGGAGAAGACAGTGGATATCTATGAGAGTGCAGATTGTGTGAGAGATCATGACTTCAGGCCAGAGACAAATACACATCAACTACCTCAGCAAACAGGTAATCACATTCATTTCTTTGACAAAAAAACTTTGCGGTTTGCACGTTCAATCATTTAACATCATGTCTATGTTGTTCAGGAAATGATTGCGTGAAGATCAGAAGCTCCAGAGCAGCTGTAGTGTGTTTGGTGCTGCTGTGTGTTCTTCTGCTGACTGCAGTCATAGTGCTGTGTGTCCACATCCATATAAAGAACACAAACTACACACAAGAGAGAAACCAGCTACTAACCAAGATCACCAACCTCACAAAGAAGGGAGACGAGCTACTAACAAAGAACATAAACTTGGCAGATGAAAGGGATGGATTATTAACCAAAAATGACAACCTGAATAAACAAAGAGAGCAGTTTATTCAGGAGAGAAATGAGCTGGTGAAGAGTCTTAATGAAACAGGTAACCTTGAACTTTAGCAAATATATTACAACAACAAACATAATCAGCGTTTGGGGGGATGGGGGGTACCAACTGTATGGTACTGTATTTTTTTCAATACTTTACTCTCTGTGTAATAACAAAAACATTTATTTCAGTGAAAAAATAAGTCCAAAAATTTCAACATTTTGAGCAATAGGGCCCTAGAATCAGTTCTTTTTTTTTTCAGAAATTCTTGTGTTTCAATTTTTCTGATAATCAAATGAATGCATTAAACATTTATTTATGAAAATTAAACCCTTTTATTTGTTGCCAAACAAATAGGCTTTTCTGTTAAAATTAATACATGGAAACCTAATTCTACAATTAGGTGGTTAATCTTGTTGTAATATTTATTTTTCTAGCGTTTAATTGATTTATGTAAATTTGCCAGAAATAGGAATATATAAACACCTACATTATACTGTACAAAAGTTTCTGTTACATGTTAAACTGTACTTTTATTTTGACAGGTTGCCGGTTAGTTTTTGTGTGTACGACATGATGCAAATTTTCTCAAATGAAACGGTAAAATTCACATGAAATGACTTGCGTTTATATTGTCATATAATGAGACGCAAAGGCCGAATATAATAGCAGGGGAAACACTGATAATATATACTTCAGTGTAAATGGGAATAAATAATTCATAGCTGAACTGGTTGCTTACAGATGGATGGTACTACTATAAATTTAGTTTGTACTTCATTTCCTATGAGTGGAAGAGCTGGAATGAGAGCAGAACATATTGTACAAAAAGAGGAGCAGATCTGATCATCATAAACAACAGCGAAGAACAAGTGAGTAAAAGAGTGGAAGTATTTAGAAGTAAGAATGAAAGGGTGTTTCAGATTTGAATTAGTTAACTTAGGTCATACCAAACTCATAGTCAGTTGAATACACATCAAATATGCAAAATCAAACTGGCATGATGCATTTCATTATTTCTTTCAATATATGAAGTACATTTTTAATCGCATTTATTTATTTATCTATCATCACAGGGCTTTGTTAAACATGTCCATTAGGGCTTTTATTCCAAAATGTGTATATTTGGAGAACTACTGATTTAGTTTTATTTATATTGCTATTTATTTTATCATTCTGTATTAAATTATGACATCTGAGGAGCACCAAAAACCCTAACACGGCATTGCGCTCTCTTTACATGGACTGAAGGAATGACCCACATACATGATAGAAATGAATGTTTTTCATCGTGTTATAGTTATTCTGAATTATTGTTCACATTATTAGTCATTTGTTTTGTTTAAGGTACTTCTGAGATGTTTAAAACTTGACGGTTCAGTTTTCCTGGTTAAAGTGGGGTTTACAATGATGAAAACCCGGAATTAAGCACAGTGTGAAAACCCTAATGTGTGTCTTCCTCGTTCATTCCAGGATTTTGTCAAGAATACTGCTGGTGGCACTTCTTTCTGGATTGGTCTGACTGACAGAAATGTTGAGGGTAAATGGAAATGGGTTAATGGCAGCACACTGACCTCAGGGTGAGAAATCACTGAATTGAACTGCTTATTATGTAATAAATGATTCTCACAGTCAGTATCATATCACACAGAAAGCAGCGCTGAACATCTAATGCTGATCTGTACTTTCAGTTTTTGGGTGTCTGGACAGCCAAATGGACAAACAGGAAAGAACTGTGCTGTTTCTTATTTATCAGGGTGGTATGATTATCAATGTAGCAGTCCCTACGGATGGATCTGTGAGAAGAGCTTTGTAAATCATTTGATACTATGAAATACATGTTTATTCACATTAATTTTGACATGAAAAAGAAGGTTTACCTTTCAAAACCCCAGACTGTTTTTTACGTTTAATAATTTGTTTTACAAGTAACTAATGTCATTAAAGTCTTCATGTGTTTAACTTAGAGGTGTATTAATGTGTCAACATTGGTCAGTGTTCCTAATGAATCCTATACACACCTGCAGAGCATTTGATTCCTTAAAACAGCAAAACTGAGTACCAGGACGCAAAACAGAATATACAGAAGAAAAACTTTATAGCAATTACAAATGGTTTAAATTAGTCTTGTCATAAAATGCATGTCTAATATGAGGAAGTGGCTCTGGAGGACAGAGAAAAAAGACGGAAAGTAGTACAATGGCTGTCAGTGGGGTGGTAGCCTTTCAAAAGGAACTAATTTACGTACTAATATGTACCCTTTAGGGCACGTTCCTGGAGGCCCCCCCCCCAACACTGCACATTTTGCATCTCTCCTTTGTCTGACACACCCATTTCAGGTCTTGGAGTATCTATCTACTAATGAGCTGATAATCTAAATCAGGTGTGTTTGATTAAGGAGAAGTGTTGGGGGGCCTCTAGGAACGTGGTTGAAAACCACTGCTTTAGGGGATTCTGAACTTTTGAACTACACAATGACATCAGATCAGTTCCATCCACTTTTTTCAATAACTAGCACTAAAATAGAATGAAGAAGGAAGAGCTGAGCATAGTAGCCAATTTAAATAGACAGTAAAAGAACTGAGACTTTGACCAGAATTAATTAATTTTATTTTCCAATTGCAACTGACGGCAATTATCTAACAGGTGTGACTCTGGATTGTCCTGAGTAAACAACAATGTAAAGAAGCCCAACAAATATTGTCTACAGGTCTATACTGATGTCTGTGTATCACATCATAATTTGGCTTTATTATCACTGAATCTCTGTGTTTTAAACTACTTTAGCCTCACCAGACTGACACTGACTCAACATTGACCTCAGATCAGTTTTATAATTTTATTCTAACTGGGATTGCAAGCAATGAAGAAAAAAGCTGTCTATTAAGAACGACACAGAAAAAAAAATATGCCACATTATTTGTGCTTTTAAATAAATAGGTAAGAAGAACTTTGTGACGTATTACTGTGCATACCATGAAGTACATGTTTATTCAGAATAATGTTATGATTAATTCTGCAGCCTTACATTATTGGACAAATGTGCTGATGTCAGTGCTAAGCTAATGGCTAAATCTGGATAATATTACTTAGAAAGTTTGAGGACACGATTGATAATTAAGGAATCTCCTTATTTCCAATGAGACGTGACCTGTTAATATTGCACTTAATGCATCAGTCAGCTAAAAATCCAGCTGATGTACATGCAAATATGCTGTGCTATAATAAATATGTTTGGACCAAGGGAATGTACTAGTTTCATTTCCTCTAAAGTACTGTAATCGCAGCAGGCCAAATGTTTGCCTCAATCTACTATCTATCTATCAATCTATTTCTCTCTAAAAATCAGTGCCTGTAAAATATATCACATGACCACAGTGGTGCATTATAAAAGTTAAGCCCAAAAAGCAGAAGTTCAGAGTGGTTCAGTTCACTTAAAAACAACAACTTTCAATAATCTCACACTCAACTCAAGCTGACCGAATATGTCTTACGGCAATACGAACATTTCTGGGAAACATGGGATGGAAAAAGAATATGAAGAGATGGATTTGAACAGTAGTGATGTCCAGACAGAAAAAGAGCACTTGGACACCAAGAGACACCAAACACCTCAAAATACAGGTACAGAGACTCATTTCATTATAATAACAGTTTAGGTTTGAACAAATCATGGTTTGCATGGCACACAAAACTGATAACATGAAATTTGTCATGTGACCCGGGAGCGTACAAAGCTGAACCCAAGACTTCCTATATACATACATCCTACTGAGGTCGCTTGAGTTCAATTGGTCATTTATCTTCAAATCTGTCACCTTTATTTCAGTGAGGATCAGAAGCTCCAGAGCAGCTGTAGTGTGTTTGGTGCTGCTGTGTGTTCTTCTGCTGACTGCAGTCATAGTGCTGTGTGTCCACATCCATACAAACAACACTTATGAGGAAGAGGCTTTGAGGGACAAAGGGAAAAAAATGTACTAATTTATGCTAAGAAAATACTAATATATACTATTAAGGAACTAAAATTTACTCTTTAGGGGTAAAGAAGACACAATGATGTATTTTTTGAAATGGCACAGCCCCAGTGACAATAAGAAGAATGTTTCTCTCATTAATCGAAAGTCTCAGTTTTTATCACAAATCTTTCAAAGAGAGTCATGACTTTCTGTAAAAATTATGGTAAGCTTCAAGGTATGATATTTTTATTCAAAGACCTGATTTAAACTTAACACTGTGTCAGCATTATTACATTAATAAAGTTCTACTTTTTTTTTTCCTGTAGTCTTCATGAGTTTTGCATGATTTTGAACTTTAGATGTATTGACATCAGATCAGTTTTGATCAAATATTATCTGTGAGCAAATAATTGAAGTCAAGCACCCTTTCTATTCTCATGATAGTTGTGAATAATGTAATTGTGGCAGTAGTGACTATAAGTAAAGTAATAATTTATATCAGGTTTTTATATAAGGTTTTAGCTACACATTTTGATATTCTAGCAGAGTCTACAAGCAAACTGTTTACACTGGGGGAAATGGAGATCTGTATAATTTCTCAGTACACTTTTTAAATATAATCAGACAGGAAATAACTGATCAGTGCGGTCACAGCGGTGAAGTTAATGTTCAGCCTCTTAAAGCATTAGCACACAGTGGTGCAAGTCCACACACTAGCAACTTACACAGTTTAACTCTATAAGCCTAAAAATCTTCTAGACGACTCAAGCCAATAGAACCCTTGAAATACGAGCGATGGAAAGAAAAAATGTAGGGGAAGTGATCACTGATGCCAGTAGAGATGCTAGAAACCGGCATCATGTCAGGACACAATCCGAGAAGTCGGACACCATGAGACACCAAACACCTCGACACACAGGTACTGAGACTCATTTCATTATTGCCACATAAACTAACATGCACATATTTACAGAAATATTTATCTTCATATGTGATCTACAGGAAGTGATTGTGTGAAGATCAGACACTACAGAGCAGCTGTAGTGTGTTTGGTGCTGCTCTGTGGTGTTCTGCTGGCTGGAGTCATAGCGCTGGGTGTGGATCTCCATAATATGATCGAGGACTTTTACACCAAGAACAAAAACCTCACAGAAGAGATAGACGAGTTAAAGACCAATGCATCTGAGTTAAAAAAAAATATTGAGGAATTATCAAATGAGAAACAAAACCTTTTAAATGAAAATGAGAATTTGCAGGAGATGATGAAAAATTTGTCGCAGGAGATAAGCGAAATGGGTAATAAAGAACAACAATTAAAATACTAAAATACTCAATATTAAAAGAACACAGTCGATATGTTTTGAGTATAACCTGTTCTAAATAGGTTGTGTCAATCACTGTGGATGGGAAAGCTAATTATTGTACTACCTGCTTTTACAGATGGATGGGACTGCTATCAAAACAGTCTCTACTATGTTTCCACAGCACAGAAGAACTGGACTGAGAGCCAAAGAGACTGTACAGAGAGAGGAGCAGATCTGATCATCCTAAACGACAAACAAGAACAAGTGAGTGAAAGAAAGTGTCTAAACTATACTACTAAACTACTTGTGGTCTTTCTGAGACATCTTCATGCAGAAAATTGATTTATACGTAAAACACAGCCTAAAACAATTAGGGGGTAAGGTTCAGGTTGTTACATTTTTGTGTTTTTGTTTATTCAAACATATTTCACTTCTATTAGGAGTTTCTGAAAAAAAATTTCTAATCGTTCTGAATTTTTCTGGATTGGTCTGACTGAGGTGGGAGGCACATGGAAATGGGTTGATGACAGCACACTGACCGCTGGGTGAGAAATCACTGACTGAATTAAAATATTTAATTCAACTTAAAATATTTTAGATTGTTATTCAACTTCCAGTACCAATCCGATCCAAATGAAACAGCTTTTTCTTCAAAAGCTTGTAAAGGATTAGTTCACTTCCAGAGCAAAAATTTACAGATAATTCACTCACCCCCTTGTCATCCAAGATGTTCATGTCTTTCTTTCTTCAGTTGAGAAGAAATTAAGGTTTTTTGAGGAAAACATTCCAGGATTTTTCTTCATATAGTGGACTTCAATGGTGCCTGTGAATTTGAACTTCCAAAATGCAGTTTAAATGCAGCTTCAAAGGGCTCCCAACTGAGGAAGAAGGGTCTTATCTAGCAAAATGATAGGTTATTTTCTATTTTTAACCTCAAATGCTCAGCTTGTCTGGCTCTGCAATGCGCATACGTACTCTGTACAGTCCCGTTTGAGACAGGTAGGGAATGTTGAAAAACTCCCATTTCATTTTCTCCTCCAACTTCAAAACTGTCCTATATTGCTGCAGAATTGCTGACCCAGTGTTTACAAAGTAAATGTACAAAGCACAGAGTACGTATGCACATCGCAGAGCTAGACAAGACAAGCATTTGAGTTTAAGAAGTATATAAACTGTACTTTTTTTTTTTTAAATAACCAATCATTTTGCTAGTTAAGACCCTTCTTCCTTGGTTGGGATTGTTTAGAGCCCTTTGAAGCTGCATTTAAACTGCATTTTGGAAGTTCAAACTCGAGGGCACCATAGAACTCCACTATATGGAGAAAATTCATGAAATGTTTTTCTCAAAAAACAATGACTTTATGACTGAAGAAAGAAAGACATGAAAATCTTGGATGACAAGGGGGTGAGTAAATTATCTGTAAATTTTTGTTCTGGAAGGGAATTTCTCCTTTAAGATATTCATCTATCTATCAATTCAACCAACCATCCATTCAACTACCCACATACCTAGTTATGCATTGGCCCATTTTGTTAAGCCAAAATCAAAGTTACTCCTAACTTAATCTCAGTCTGATATCTAATGCTGGTCTTTTATTGCAGGTTTTGGGCACCTAGAAAACCTACTGAGGATTGTGCCATCATAAATACGTCTACAGGGGTTGTTGATTATTCATGTGGTAACACTTCTAAATGGATCTGTGAGAGGAACAACTGAAGAACTAATTAAGGGTTAATATAGGGTGGTTACAACATTTTTGGTTTCATATCACATTTTCAGTTTTACAAGTATGCTTCTCATGTAATAAATAACCATCATAATTAAAACTTTGAGTAAACTCATTTATGATTCTGTTTTGTTTCATTAGTGACACAACATCTAGCAAACTCACACTTAAAGATTTTTTTTTCCCTATTAAAGGGATAGTTCACCCAAAAATGACAATTCTGTCATTAACGTCGGCACCCATAGCCTTGTGGTTAGTGCATTGACATATAGCGCAACTGCGCTCACGGCGACCCGAGTTAGAATCCTGCATCAAGGTCCTTTGCTGATCCTGTTCCCCTCTCTCCTCCCAGTACTTACCTCTCAGCTCTCCACTGTCCTCTCATAATAAAGGTGTAAAAAGTCCATAAATATAACTTAAAAAAAAAAAAAAAATGTCATTAATTACTCACTCTCATGTCGTTCCAAACCCGTAATAACTTTGTTCATCTTCACAACACAAATTAAGATATTTGTTGAAATTCGAGAGCTTTTTGACATAGACAGCAATTTCACAATAAGGACAACCGAGGAACTTATATGCAAATGCTACAGAAGGTTCAAACACTCAAGAAGAAAAGCTGGACTGAGAGCAGAAGATACTGTATGGAAAGAGGAGCAGATCTGATGTTCATAAACAACAGAGAGGAACAAGTGAGTGAAAAAAACAAGTAGGCCTATATATTTTCTTATACGGCATGTGAATGTCTATTTGGAGCTGAATGTCTGAATGTCTGGTTTACTTTATTAGGAGTTTGCTAAAAAGTTTTCTCATGGTAATGCATTCTGGATTGGTCTGACTGAAGTTGATGTGAAGGACACATGGAAATGGGTTGATGGCACCACACTGACTGAATTGAACCGATTATTATGAAATAAATTTAAACTTAACTCTGTGTCAGCATTATTACGTCAGTAAAGTTCTGCTTTTTTTCCTGTAGTCTTCATGAGTTTGGCATGATTTTGAACTTTAGATGTATTGACATCAGATCAGTTTTGATCAAATATTATCTGTGAGCAAATAATTGAAGTCAAGCACCCTTTCTATTCTCATGATAGTTGTGAATAATGTAATTGTGGCAGTAGTGACTATAAGTAAAGTAATAATTTATATCAGGTTTTTATATAAGGTTTTAGCTACACATTTTGATATTCTAGCAGAGTCTACAAGCAAACTGTTTACACTGGGGGAAATGGAGATCTGTATCATTTCTCAGTACACTTTTTAAATATAATCAGACAGGAAATAACTGATCAGTGCGGTCACAGCGGTGAAGTTAATGTTCAGCCTCTTAAAGCATTAGCACACAGTGGTGCAAGTCCACACACTAGCAACTTACACAGTTTAACTCTATAAGCCTAAAAATCTTCTAGACGACTCAAGCCAATAGAACCCTTGAAATACGAGCGATGGAAAGAAAAAATGTAGGGGAAGTGATCACTGATGCCAGTAGAGATGCTAGAAACCGGCATCATGTCAGGACACAATCCGAGAAGTCGGACACCATGAGACACCAAACACCTCGACACACAGGTACTGAGACTCATTTCATTATTGCCACATAAACTAACATGCACATATTTACAGAAATATTTATCTTCATATGTGATCTACAGGAAGTGATTGTGTGAAGATCAGACACTACAGAGCAGCTGTAGTGTGTTTGGTGCTGCTCTGTGGTGTTCTGCTGGCTGGAGTCATAGCGCTGGGTGTGGATCTCCATAATATGATCGAGGACTTTTACACCAAGAACAAAAACCTCACAGAAGAGATAGACGAGTTAAAGACCAATGCATCTGAGTTAAAAAAAAATATTGAGGAATTATCAAATGAGAAACAAAACCTTTTAAATGAAAATGAGAATTTGCAGGAGATGATGAAAAATTTGTCGCAGGAGATAAGCGAAATGGGTAATAAAAAACAACAATTAAAATACTAAAATACTCAATATTAAAAGAACACAGTCGATATGTTTTGAGTATAACCTGTTCTAAATAGGTTGTGTCAATCACTGTGGATGGGAAAGCTAATTATTGTACTACCTGCTTTTACAGATGGATGGGACTGCTATCAAAACAGTCTCTACTATGTTTCCACAGCACAGAAGAACTGGACTGAGAGCCAAAGAGACTGTACAGAGAGAGGAGCAGATCTGATCATCCTAAACGACAAACAAGAACAAGTGAGTGAAAGAAAGTGTCTAAACTATACTACTAAACTACTTGTGGTCTTTCTGAGACATCTTCATGCAGAAAATTAATTTATACTTAAAACACAGCATAAAACAATTAGGGGGTAAGGTTCAGGTTGTTACATTTTTGTGTTTTTGTTTATTCAGACATATTTCACTTCTGTTAGGAGTTTCTGAAAAAATTTTCTGGTCGTTCTAAATTTTTCTGGATTGGTCTGACTGAGGTGGGAGGCACATGGAAATGGGTTAATGGCAGCACGCTGACCGCTGGGTGAGAAATCACTGACTGAATTAAAACATTTAATTCAACTTAAAATATTTTAGATTATTATTCAACTTCCAGTACCAATCCGATCGAAATGTAAAGGATTAGTTCACTTCCAGAACAAAAATTTACAGATAATTTACTCACCCCCTTGTCATCCAAGATGTTCATGTCTTTCTTTCTTCAGTCGAGAAGAAATTAAGGTTTTTGAGGAAAACATTCCAGGATTTTTCTTCATATAGTGGACTTCAATGGTGCCCATGAGTTTGAACTTCCAAAATGCAGTTTAAATGCAGCTTCAAAGGGCTCCCAGCTGAGGAAGAAGGGTCTTATCTAGCAAAATGATAGGTTATTTTCTATTTTTAACCTCAGATGCTCAGCCTGTCTGGCTCTGCGATGTGCATACGTACTCTGTGCAGTCCCCTTTGAAACTGTTAGGGAATGTCGAAAAACTCCCATCTCATTTTCTACTCCAACATCAAAATTGTCCTATATCGTAGCAGAAGTACCGACCCAGTGTTTACAAAGTAAATGTACAAAGAAGGTCAAATTGTCGTAAACAAAACTGCACAGAGGACGTATGCGCATCGCAGAGCTGGACAAGACAAGCATTTACAGTTTAAGAAGTGTATAAATTGTAATTTATCATTTTGCTAATTAAGACCCTTCTTCCTTGGTTGGGATTGTTTAGAGCTCTTTGAAGCTGCATTTAAACTACATTTTGGAAGTTCAAACTCGAGGGCACCATAGAACTCCACTATATGGAGAAAATTCATGGAATGTTTTCCCCAAAAAATAATTACTTTACGACTGAAGAAAGAAAGACATGAACATCTTGGATGACAAGGGGGTGAGTAAATTATCTGTAAATTTTTGTTCTGGAAGGGAATTTCTCCTTTAAGCTATTCATCTATCTATCAATTCAACCAACCATCCATTCAACTACCCACATACCTAGTTACGCATTGGCCCATTTTGTTAAGCCAAAAGTTAGTCCTGACTTAATCTCAGTCTGATATCTAATGCTGGTCTTTTGTTGCAGGTTTTGGGCACCTGAAAAACCTCCTAATGAGGATTGTGCCATCATAAACATGTCTACAAGGGTTGCTGATTATTCATGTGGTAAAACTTCTGAATGGATTTGTGAGAGGAACAACTGAAGAAGTATTTAAGGGTTAATATAGGGTGGTTACAACATTTTTGGTCTCATACCACTTTTTCTTTAACAGTTTTACAAGTACGCTTCTCATGTAATAAATAATCCTCATAATTAAAACATTGAGTAAACTCATTTATGATTCTGTTTTGTTTTGTTAATGATACAACATCCTTGAGGTTAGTGGATTGACATATAGAACAACTGCGCCCACGGTGACCCGAGTTAGAATCCTGCCTCAAGGTACTTTGCTGATCCTGTTCCCCTCTCTCCTCCCAGTACTTTCCTGTTAGCTCTCCACTGCCCTCTTATAATAAAGGTGTAAAAAGCCCATAAATATAACTTAAAAAAAAAAAAAAAAATTCTGTTATGTCATTCCAAACCCGTAAGACCTTCGTTCATCTTCATGTTCAAGACCCAGAAAGGCGGACATTGTTAAAATTGTTAATGTGACATCAGTAGTTCAACCGTAATGTTACGAAGCTACGAGAATACTTTCTGTGCGCAAAGAAAACAAATGTAACTATATATAGTTGAAGTCAAAAGTTTACATACACAATGCAGTATCTGCAAAATGGTAATTATTTTACCAAAATTATGTTAAATTTTTTTTTTTTTTTTTTTTTTGTACTGACCTGAATAAGACATTTCACATAAAAGATATGTACATACAGTCCACAAGAGAAAATATTGAATTTATAAAAATGATCCTGTTCAAAAGTTTACATACACTTGATTCTTAATACTGTGATGTTACCTCAATGATTCACAGCTTTTTTTTTTTTTAGTGATAGTTGTTCATGAGACCCCTTGTTTGTCCTGAACAGTTAAACTGCCCATTCTTCTTCAGAAAAATCCTTCAGTTCCACAGATTCTTTGGTTCCCCTTCAGGAACTGAAGCTGCGTCCGGAGACGCTTTGGGAACGCCCTTGGCGGAACCACGCTCTGAATGAATGTGTAATCTAACCAATGAGAAAGCGGGACGTCACGGGCGGGTGACGTCATCGACCAGGAAGCATAAAAGCACGTGCGAAGCCGGCCGGCGTCAGCTTCTGTCTTTCTGCGGAGCGCTCTGTGTTTGTGTATGTTATCCTCCTTTTTTGTGCAAGTTAGCACAGCTTTTCTTTTGAGGATATGTCTAAAAAGTTAGTTAAGAGTGGCGAGAGCGGGCCGCGTTTCACGCTGTGTGTTCCCCCTTGTAAAAGATACATCACAAGCGGGGATACACACAGCATGTGCGTGGTCTGCTTGGGAGCGGAGCATGCTATGTCAGCCCTTGAGAGGACTGACTGCCCGCATTGTGAAGCACTTCCTTTGCGGGTGCTCCGCTCCCGGAAGGCTCTCTTTGAGGAGGGAGCCTTCACCAGCGTTCCCCAAGGTGTTGGTCCCGCTTCCGCCGAGGCGGAGCGGGTACTGCATTCTTGGGGTTCGCAACTGAACCTGTTGGAGGGAATGGAGACGGGTGACCCCCTATCTCCTTCCTTACCCGGCAGGTCCGATGCCCGTTCCGAGGGTTCGGAAGCCCGCACTGCGGCTACTTCCCCCCAAGAAGCGGGCTCTTCTCTTCTCCTGTCTTCCTCCGAGGAGGTTGACTTGGAGAGTGCGATTGAGGAGCCACTCCCCCAGTCGCCGCAGTACGAGGAGTTATTGGAGGTGGTTACTCGTGCGGTAGACAAATTAAAGATCGACTGGCCCGCCGAGGTAAAAGCTGCTCCGCAGAGAAGTAAGCTTGATGAACGGTTTCTGCGGAGTAAGCCTCCACCTCCAATGAGGAGCCTTCCATTCTTCCTCGATCTCCATGCAGAGATCTCGAGATCGTGGGAAAGACCTTTTTCGGCTCGCTTATTCATCCCCGCCTCAGACTATTATGGGAATGTGGTGGGGCTCGATGAGCGAGCCTATAAGGCGATGCCCCGTGTGGAACAGACTTTAGCGAGTTATCTGTCACCTAGCGGGGCATCATCCTTGAAGGCTCCCACCTTACCCTCCAAGCAGTTGAGAACTACATCATCGCTTGTGGGTAAGGGGTACATGGCAGCAGGTCAAGCTGGAGCTTGCTTACACACAATGTCGGTGCTCCAAGCATATCAAGCTGACCTGCTGAAGGGGCTAGCTGAGGGCGAGAAAGTAGATCTGGAGGAACTGCAAAGAACTGCAGATTTAGCTCTCCGTGCCACCAAGGAGACCGCCCGGGCAGTAGGGCGGTCTATGGCAGCCATGGTGGTGGCGGAGAGGCATCTGTGGTTGACCCTGTCCGACATGAAAGAGAAGGACAGGGTCTTCCTTCTGGACGCCCCACTTCAGCCTTCTGGCCTGTTTGGCGACGCAGTAGATTCTGTCATCAGCAGGTACCTGGAGGCTCGCAAGCAGGCGGCGGCGTTCCAGAGGTTCCTCCCTCGCCGCTCTCTAGCCTCGACGGCTGCTGGGCGTGAGCAGCCATCCCTGTGTACCAGCCCCGTCCAGGGACCGAGACCCGCGGCACTCTAGGCTGGGGTCCTCCAAGGCGAGGCCCGACCTGCGGGTCGTGCTTCAGTCTCGGAGGGCCCAGGCCCCAAAGCGGTCCTGACACCAGACCAGGACCGCCGAGGGCAGCCCCTACCGGGGAAGAGCGGGTCACACCGCATTACACGGTGTCCGTTTCTCCTCTGTGCCGTCGGGAGGTCAGTTTGCTGTCCCTGCCAATGTTACAGGGCACAACGGCCTCCGACGAGCATTTGCCCCGGATTTCTCCGCCCGGGATCGTAGCGGAACCGGGGTGCTCGTCACCCCCTCGGGGGTCTCTAGAACAGTTAGCTCGGCAGTCTCCTGCCGGTCCGCCGTTACAGGTCTCCGAGCTAGTAGTTCAGTCAATTCCAGAGGCCAGCCTCGAGCGGCTGGTTCCCTTAGTAGACTATTTAGCAGCGTGGAAGCTACTGCCAAATGTGTCTGCATGGGACCTGCGCACTGTAGAAAAAGGTTATGCTATTCAGTTCGGCGCCCCGTCGCTGCTTTTCGACGGGGTTTTTCCCACTCTGGTGGGCCCTGAGCAGGCTCTGGTCATGGAGCAGGAAGTAGAGACCCTTCTGAGGAAGGAGGCCATCGAGGTGGTCCCTCCTCACGCAAGGGAGTCCGGGTTCTACAGTCGGTACTTCATTGTTCCAAAGAAGGATGGAGGGCTGCGGCCCATCATAGATCTCCGCCGCCTCAATCGATCAGTTATGAAACTGAAATTCAAGATGCTTACAGTCAAGCAAGTAGTGTCACAAATCAGGTCCGAGGACTGGTTTGTGACGATAGATTTGAAAGACGCGTACTTTCATGTTTCCATCCTTCCTCAACACAGGAAGTTCCTGAGGGTCGCTTTCAGGGGCGAAGCTTACCAGTATCGGGTTCTTCCCTTCGGCTTAGCACTCTCACCCCGCACGTTTACGAAATGCATAAATGCTGCCCTGGTCCCTCTTCGACTTCAGGGCATTCGCATACTAAACTATATCGACGACTGGCTGATCCTAGCAGCGTCCGAGAACTTAGCGGCTCGACATCGAGATCTCGTTCTCGCGCACATGAAAACGTTGGGGCTAAGACTAAACGCCTTATCTGGGCGTGGTATGGGATTCGACCACGATGCAGGCACGTTTGTCTCCTGCTCGGATCGAGTCGATCCTCGCCGCAGTCAAGAGAGTCAAGGAGGGCCGGTCACTCACTGTCAAGCAGTTTCAACAACTGCTGGGTCTAATGGCAGCTGCGTCCAACGTGATACCTTTTGACCTGCTGTACATGAGACCCCTACAGTGGTGGCTCAAATCCAAGGGGTTCTCCCCGAGGGGAAACCCGCTCCGCATGATCAAGGTCACGCGCAGAGGGCTATGTGCCTTAGATATGTGGAGGAAGCCGTGGTTCGTAAATTAGGGCCCGGTATTGGGAGCTCCTTGCCGCTGCGTCACGCTAGCGACAGATGCATCCCTCACTGGATGGGGGGCGGTCATGAGTGGCCGCCCCGCCCAAGGTCTGTGGACGGGTCGTCATCTCAGTTGGCACATCAATTGCCTCGAGATGCTGGCCGTATTTCGAGCGCTGAAGTACTTTCTCCCAGACCTCAGAGATCGCCATGTGCTGGTCCGCACCGACAGCACAGCGGTGGTCTATTATATCAACCACCAGGGAGGTCTGCGGTCGCTCCCCTTATACAAGTTGGCACACCAGATCCTTGTGTGGTCCCAGGACAAACTCCTCTCTATTCGAGCAGTTCACATTCCTGGGCATTTGAATGTGGGAGCAGACATCCTGTCGAGACAGGGGCCGAGGCCCGGGGAATGGATGCTTCACCCAGAGGTGGTGAGGCAGATTTGGGAGATCTTTGGGCGAGCCCAATTAGATCTCTTTGCCACGAGGGAGAATGCACAATGTCTCCTCTGGTTCTCTCTAGTTCATCCAGCTCCCCAGCTCGGCCGAGGCTTCGTCTGTATGCCTTCCCCCCGATCGCTCTGCTCCCGGGAGTTCTGGAGAGAGTATGCCGGGACGGGGTCAGCCTACTATTAGTAGCCCCGTACTGGCCGGGCCGAGTATGGTTCTCGGACCTGATATCTCTCCTCGACGGCTCTCCATGGGAGATTCCCGTCAGGAGGGATCTCCTCTCACAGGCGGGGGGCACCATCCTTCACCCCCGCCCGGAGCTGTGGAAGCTGTGGGTGTGGCCCCTGAGGGGGCGCAACTCATAGATTCCGGTCTCTCAACTGAGGTTGTGGAGACCATCCTCCAATCCAGAGCTCCCTCTACGAGGAAACTATACGCCCTGAAGTGGAAGCTTTTCACTTCATGGTGTGGAGAACGCCAGCAAGACCCAGCTAACTGCCCGGTTGGTACAGTACTGGAATTTCTGCAGGCCCTTTTCTCCACAGGGTTAGCCCACTCCACCCTGAAGGTCTACGTGGCGGCGATCTCGGCCTACCACGCCCCTCTTGGTGGCGTCCCAGTGGGTAAGAACCCCCTGGTTATACGTTTCCTCCACAGTGTGCTGAGGCTGAGGCCTCCGACACGACCCCGTGTCCCTACCTGGGATCTGGCTGTGGTGCTTGAGGCTCTTTGTAAGCCTCCATTCGAGCCTTTAGAAGAAATTCCAGTTCGATTTCTCACTATTAAGACTGTGCTATTGCTAGCTCTTACTTCCCTTAAGCGGGTTGGGGACCTGCAGGCCCTTTCGGTGGCCCCTTCTCATTTAGAGTTTTCTCCCGGCATGATCAAAGCCTTCCTTTACCCCAGGCCGGGGTATGTTCCTAAGGTCCCCACCAACACACCACAGCTGGTTGTGCTCCAGGCCTTTTGTCCTCCTCCCTTTCGGGAGCCCGACCAGCAGAAGCTAAACTGTATGTGTCCTGTACGTGCTTTAGATGCCTATGTCCACAGAGCTGCCCTGTGGCGTAAATCTGAACAACTGTTCGTCTGCTAAGGCCCCCCTAAGAAGGGGTATCCTGCTTCAAAAGAGTAGATGGATTGTAGATGCTATATCTACGGCTTACGAGTCCTCTGACCTCCCCTCACCTCTGGGGGTCAAGGCTCACTCAACACGCGCTATTGGTGCCTCTAAGGCTTTCTCGGCAGGTGTCCCAATCCAGGACATCTGCAATGCTGCGGGATGGTCCACGCCCCTCACCTTTGTAAGGTTTTAAAACCTTGATGTCTGAGCCACTCCCGGCGCTTCTGTTCTCCTTCCCTAGCTCTTCCACTAGGCAGGGATTTGGAAGTCTGGGGGCGTGGGCATCTCGTTCCCAAAGTGTCTCCGGACGCAGCTTGAGTTCCTGAAGGGGAACGTCCCGGTTACGTATGTAACCTTGGTTCCCAGAGGGAACGAGACGCTGCGTCTCGGTCCATCCTTCCGGCATCCCTGCCGAACGCTCGCTTCATCCACGAAGCTGACGCCGGCCGGCTTCGCACATGCTTTTATGCTTCCAGGTCGATGATGTCACCCGCCCGTGACGTCCCGCTTTCTCATTGGTTAGATTACACATTCATTCAGAGCGTGGTTCCACCAAGGGCGTTCCCAAAGCGTCTCCGGACGCAGCGTCTCGTTCCCTCGGGGAACCAAGGTTACATACGTAACCGGGATGTTTTCCAGCATTTTTGTGTATTTGAACCCTTTCCGACAATGACTGTATTATTTTGAGATCCATCTTTTCACATTAAGGACAACCGAGGGACTCATATGCAAATGCTACGGAAGGTTCAAACACTCACTAATTTTTCAGATGGAAAAACAATGCATTAAGAGCTTGAATGGAATAAGGATGTGTACATTCTGCCTAAGTATCATATTTTATTTCATTTACTACTGCCATTCAGAAGGTACAGAAGATACATACATGTTCCCCAGAATACAAAATAAGTTACATTTACCCTGATTTTCAAATTCCAAAAGTTTTCACCCACCCCCTGGCTCTTAATGCATAGTTTTTCCTTCTGAAGCATCACTAATAGTTTTTGTTTGTTTGTTTGTTTGTTTGTTTGTTTTAAGTTCTGCCTGGTAATGTGATGCAGAAACTACACACTTCACATTTAAAAAAGGTATATCAATTTCAATTATTTATAAAAGCAAGAAAATGTTATTACAATCAAAGGCTTAACAACATGACCAGTTTTTCTAGCAGTCTAAAAAATGCTTATGTGTTGGGGGGTAGAGGGAGAGATCTGTATCATTTATCTGCACATTTTTTTTTTTATATAAGCACACAGGATATGACTGCTCATGAGTGCGGTCACAGCAGTGTAGTTAGCGTTCAGCTTTTTAAAGTATTAGTACACAGTGGTGCAGTCCACACACCAGCAACTTGCACGATTTGACGCTGAAAGAACGAAAATGCGCAAGATGAACAGCACAGGTACTGAGACTCATTTCATTATAACAATTACTAACACACATTTTAGTCATGTGAGTAATTAAGAAACATTTATCTACATATCTGTTACTTCAGGAAGTGATTCTGTGAGGACCAGAAGATACAAAAAAGTTACAGTGTATTTGGTGCTGCAGAGTGTTCTTCTGGTGGAAGCGGTTGTTTTGCTGTTTACTGAACACACAACTAAGAGTCACGAGTATGAAAACGGCAGGACAAAGTTAATTGAAATAAGCAATGGGCTACGTCTCGATATTGAAAAATTGCTAAAAAGGAAGAACGAATTAGTGAATTTCAATGACAAAACCACTAAACAACATCAACAGTTAAATGAGGAGAAAAACCTACTGTCAAAACATCTTCATGAAATGGGTAATGTTGAACTACACTACAACTACACAAATATTCAATATTAAAAAATGCAGCATGCGTCTTGATTTAAATCAGGGTAAATGAGAACAAGGAGCTAATATGGTTGTGTTACCAGATGGATGGAGGTGCTATAAATCTGGTTTATACTACATTTCCACTACGGAGAAGAACTGGGCTGACAGCAAACAAGACTGTTTGAAAAGAGGAGCCAATCTGACTATTATAAACAGCAAAGACGAACAAGTGTGTAAAACACGGATTCAATAGTATTAATTTACTCATATAAAATGTATGTTATTTAAGACATTAAAACATTATTTTAATTATATTCTATAATTAGGAGTTTTTTAAAACTTATGGTGAAGTCTGGATTGGTCTGACTGACATTGATGAAGAGGGCACATGGAAATGGGTTGATGGCAGCGCACTGACCCCTGGGTGAGAAATCACTGAATTAAACGGACTATTATGCAATAAAAGATTCTCAAAATCAGTATCATATCACACAGAAAGCAGCATCTAATTCTGATCTGTAGTTTCAGGTTCTGGGCGTCTGGACAGCCAAATCGACCTAGCACAGAGAATTGTGTTGTGACCACCTCAGAGGCGAGAGTCTATCCATGTGATATTAAATTTAAATGGACATGTGAACGGAAACCATCTTAACATAAAAACTTTAATAAGACTGCTAATAGGCAGCAGGTAAAAATATAAAGTTGTACTTGTATTTGCTCATTTGTAAGCTAATGATTGTTTCTTCTACAAGTCCCATTGCAATATATCTTCTTTGTTAAATCATTGAAGAAATTAATTTGCTATTTTGTTGGTGCACATGTGCTGCTTTTGAAGCTTTCTGGAGTTTTAAAATTCATAGCAGCTATATTCTAAAAATGCTGGGTTATTTTTTTTTAACCCAAATGCTGGGTTTAGCCCGCTGGGTCATTTTATGTGGTTATTTTTAATATTTTTACCTAGGTGCTGGGATATTTTTATTTTTTTTACCCAAATGCTGGGTTCAACTTGTTGGGTCATTTTATTGGGTTATTTTACTTTTTTTTTTTACCCAGGTGGGTCATTTTTCTGTAACTAAGTTGCTATTGGTTATTTCTTTCTACTCAGCCACTGGGTTAAGCCTGTCTCCGACAAATGTGTCTCCTCAAAAACCGCAGGCTTTTTGAGTCCTCTACAGGAGAGATCGTTCTCAGTGCCGATTTGGTGCACTTCTTCAGCAAAAATACGTTTTTACATTTATAAAGTCTTTACTGTGCTGTAAATTGTATTATTTTACGCAATGCATCAGCAGCAGTTGTTGCACAGGATGGAAACACCTTTTGCCTTGCATAAAATAAATGGATTTTATTCGTTATTGTACTGAGTTTAATTTAATTTGATGTTGAAATGTTCTTGTTTCTCAAATGTCAGTACTGCTTGTTTAGGGCAGGTTTTGGAGTCAGTGATGGCATATTTTCAGCTACGAGCGAAACACAAGGCCGGGGTCTGAAGTTCGCAGTTAACCCGGCGAACAACAGTTCTTCATCAGCTCAGATTTAGGCAACACATCCGGCATGAGAATTAGCGCTATTCCGGTAAAAAGCGATTACAGAGAACGGTTCAATACACTAAAATTAAAAGAGAACTCCACTTGTTTTCCTCAAAAGACATAATTTCTTTACAACTGAAGAAAGAAAGACATGAACATTGTGGATGAATAGAGGGTGAGTAAATTATTTGTAAATTGTTGTTCTGGATAAGGTGCTCTCCTTTAAAATTCTACTTTTAAATGTTACATCTTTATGTCTAAAATTCTTGTTAAATGAGTTTAAATGTATGTAATATTGAAAACCATGCTGTATTCACCCAAATAAATTCAATTTGTCTTGTATTTTGTCCATGTGCTCTTGTTTAATAATAAATGTTCATCTGTTGATTATTGCTGTTGCCTCTATTAATTCTCTGTGTGTTTTTATAAGTTCCAGTCCATTTTAAACCAGCAATATAATAATTTTCAAACAATAGTTGACTTAAAAAAAAAACAAAAAAAAAACAGCACGTTTGGTAAAAAAAAACAAAAAAAAAAAAACAAAAACATTTAACCCAAAATAACAAAGCACATGTTCTGACTAGGGATGTCACAACTCTCAATATAATATTAAACCATTTGGTATGGCGTCCACGGATCACTATGCGCTTGTGAATTGTGGTTTTTCGGTTTTGCATTTAAATAACTTTGTTTTATTTCTCTCGGAATTTGATATATGTATGCCTGCGATTTCACGTGCTGAGATGCAGTGGCTAGAGTCCTTACCAGGTCAAGAAAACAATCATATTACCCCAATTTTAAAGTCTCTACACTGGCTACCTATTAGGTTCCGCATCAGCCCTTAATGGTGTAGCTCCTGCGTACCTAACTAGTCTTTTACCACGATACAATCCATCACGCTCCCTAAGGCCGCAAAACTCCAGACTTTTGGTAGCTCCTGGGATAGCAAAGTCCACTAAAGAAGGTAAAGTTTTTTTGCATTTGGCTCCCAAACTCTGGAATAACCTTCCTGATAACGTTAGGGGTTCGGACACACTCTCTCTGTTTAAATCTAGATTAAAGACTCATCTTTTTAGCCAAGCATTCAAAAAATGCATCTCATAAACTTTTTCTGCAGTTATATCTGATCAAATGCACATTATTAATCTTTTAGCTCTGGATGAATAAATCTTTTTTTAGGGTTTGAACAGCAGCTACGCTAATTATGTTCCTATTTGTTCTGTTTCTGCCATGGGACTGACATCCCGTGGTAACTAGGAATTCACAAGCTTCAGTCTGGATCCAGAACACTTAAGAAGAGATGATGCCAACCCCTCAGAGGACTTCAGATGATGTCAACCCTGAAACAACATACAGCACTACTGAATTTTGCTACTAATTTATAGTGTTCTTTGTCTGTTTGATTACGTCGTTAATTGATCTTTACCATACATCCCTACCATATGTACATCAACTTGACATAGTCACCACTAGTAAGCTACTACTAAATATACTGTAAAAACTTTAATTTGCTGTAAAGTTGCTTTGCAACGATATGTATCATGAAAAGTGCTATACAAATAAATTTGAATTGAATTTAAATTGAGTTTTGACCAACATGGCTTCTACCTCAACACAGAAGCGGAAGTTCAGAATAGTACAATCTCCCTGAACAGACTCAGAACAACACTCACCAATTTAAGAATTTAAAGAAACTGACAATGTCTGAAAGTTAAAGGATATAAGCAGAAAAAGGTAAGAGGAATAATTATTGATGCCAGTGCAGAATATTTTTTTAGACTTTACCTGCAATATATGATCACTGGTTAACTGACTATAGACAGAGGAAACAGCAAGAAATCTTAACTTGAAACATGTGTTCTTTATAATAAACTTCAAGAAAGAAAAATAAACACGAAGAACAAAAATTATAAAAATGCATCGTCTTAACAGGATATCACATGTTCCTGACCAAAGTTGCAAACGATCAAAACCAGAACACTTCCCTTACCCTTAGTAGAACACTTTTACTATCTATCTCTCTGTATTGAATGCAGTGTAAGTCGCTTTGGATTAAAGTGTATACCAAATGCATAAATGTAAATGTAAATGCAGAGTCACTTTAGTGTTTCAAGGCCTCCTGACATGATCAGGCCAATATGCTGTGATATAATAAAGACGTCTCATGTGAGAAAATGTCTCTTAGTGACAGAAACCACTTATTAGTTTCTCTTCCTGTAGAATGTTTTTAGTGCAGCACGTCAAATCTTTCCTTAACGATGCATTATTTGCAATTTCTTTCACATTCAAATGTTGTACCCCTAAAAAATAAATTAATATTACTTTGAAAATTACTCACTTACAGTCACACTCACTCATATCAGTATTTTAATCAAGTAGTTATGGGAAAGGTCTGATATGCAAGTGCTCACTGTACAAACCCCTTTTCTTATAAGCTGATTATATCTTCTGCAATCTTTGCAAAAAAAGGACCTTCATCTATATAGTTGTGCATTGGAGCAAAAATCAGGTGGTAATACAGTGAGACTTGTGGCACTGGTGTCATTTGCAAAAAAAAAATGTACGTCCTACCAGGATATCACGTTTATAACGACAGTGGTGCCTTACAAAATACAAAAGAAAAAGCTGAAAGCAGAAGTTCAGAACTGCAGCCTACTTGAAAGAACAACTTCTAATAATCTCACGTATATCTTATTCACTGAATTCATGGAACATAGAATGGGTAAAGATAAAAACATCTATGTTAATGTAAGTCCTATAAACACTGACAAGACACAAAAGGAGAACACCAGGAGACACCAAACACCTCAGCACACAGGTACTGCAACTCTAACTTCTAATTTCATTAGAACAACAACAACACACACTTGACACACCCATAACACATAATTTTGAGTTATATATGTGTTAAATAATAATTTATCTTCAGGAAGTGACTGTGTGATGATCAGAAGATACAGAGCAGCTGTAGTGTGTTTGGTGCTGCTGTGTGTTCTTCTGCTCATGGCAGTCATAGTGCTGTGTGTCCACATCCGTACAAACAACACAAACTACACAGGAGAGCGCAGTGAGCTACAAATTAACATCACCAAACTCACAGAAGAGAAAGACCAACCACTAACCAGGAATACAGAACTCACAGACAAGACAGACCAGCTAGTACTCAAGAACATGCAACTGACAAAAGAGAGAGATGGATTATTATCAAGTAACCGTGACCTGATTAAACAAAGAGACCAAATACAAGAGGAGAAAAATGAACGGTTCAAGAGTATTAATGAAAAGGGTAATTATGGACTCAACTTAAAACTAAAACAACCACCTATTTGTAGATCAGTGTGATGGGAATAAAGTGCAAATAGTTTAACTGGTTGTGTTTGCAGATGGATAGAAACACTATCAATCAAATCATTACTTCCTTTCCTCTGAGAAGAAGAACTGGACTGAGAGCAGAAGATACTGTACAGAGAGAGGAGCAGATCTCATCATCATAAACAACAGAGAGGAACAAGTAAGTGAAACTAATTTTGTAACTGTAGTCTATAGGAAGAAAAATGTTGGGGGTAACTCATTACAAATACCACAAGTTACGTAATCAGAATACTTTCTTAAGTAACTAGTAAAGTAACGCATTGAAAATATCTGAGATACTTTTTCAAATTAGTAACTTAGTACTTTCTTTTTCCAATTTATTAATTGAAAGCTCTCCTTGAAACTCAGAATATGATGCAAACCAGCAATAATTAAATATATCTTATGTATTTTAATCCCGGTTTATTAACCACTGTCTTTGCTGCTAACCTTCGATGATTCAATTCAACCATATTAATAAGCAATAATTATTCAAAATAAACTTACATTTGTTCTTCTTTTTTATTGCTGAAGGGTGTTGAACTTTCATTTTCTGCATTCTTCTGTATACTTTTCCTTCAGCCTGAAGCTTTTGGTGTGAAAGGGCTTTTACATTTGCCAAAAATAGAACTTTTTTATAGTAAAACAAACAAGCTTGCCCTGCCCAGATTTAGAAAGTAACGCAAAAGTAACGTAACACATTACTTTCTGTAAAAAGTAACTAAGTAACGTAATTAGTTACTTTTTTAGGGAGTAACACAAAATCATAATGCATTACGTTTAAAAGTAACTTTCCCCAACACTATATATATGCATGTTTGTTTTTTTTGTTTGTTTTTCTCAGGATTTTGTGAAGAAAATATCTTCTAATGCTGGTGTCTGGATGGGTCTGACTGACATTGATGTGGAAGGAACATGGAAATGGGTTGATGGCAGCACACTGACCTCTGGGTGAGAAATCACTGAACTGAACTGATTATTATGTAATAAATGATTCTCACAGTCCGTATCATATCACACAGAAAGCAGCATTGAACATGAAATGCTGATCTGTTGTTTCAGGTTCTGGGATCCTCGAGAACCCAATGGACAAAGAAAGGAAAACTGTGCTCTAACGTATTCACCAGGATGGGCTGATTATCCATGTAGTGATCCTTTTCTATGGATTTGTGAAAAAAGCAGTTTAAAATAAGTCATCACATGAACTGTTTATGTTGTATAATGATTTATGTAGTATAATGACGAATTTTCCCCTAAGAACAGATATATTTAAAGGAACTGCAAATGAGTAGAATAATTTACAACACAAAACAGTGAAGTGAAACTGCTTGGGAGTGAGCAGGATAAAATCTAACTTTGAATTAACCAACTGCTGGCTGTGTCTCAACTGTAAATCATGTCATTTTATGGTTTATTACGTTACCATAACATTAAGCAAAGCATGTCAAAAGTTTTCCTTAAATGTGCACTCTTTGTAATTTCTTCCACATTCAAATATACTAAAATAACATGTACTTTTGAAATGTGTTACAATTCATTTACACTCACATGAGATGAAGACTTGTATCTGTATTGAGATATATATATATATATATATATATCAAATAGTCAAATATAGTGAGCTGAGATTACAGCTGAAGATCTTTGCCCGAACCCGATGAAACCCGACGGGACCCGACGGGTTTGGTCGGGCTCGGGCTTAATTTATATCATTTTACACGGGCTCGGGCCGGGCTCGGGCTTGCGCTCCGGCTTGCCCGGTAAATTAGCGGTCATGTGATGCATTTCGATTAGCGCGAGAAAGATGCGAAAATCGATGCTGAGGAGGTGAAACGGAGGCTTGCCTCTGGTGATTACGTTTTGGCAAAATTAGCCCGATCAGTACTATGCATCCCGGGCAGTCGCAGCAGCAGTGAAAGGATGTTCAGTGCTGCTGGACGCACCATCAGTGAGCGCAGGACCGCGCTGAAACGATCTTAATTTCATTATTGCCAAAAACCCATCTTAATTTAGAACTTATCTTAATTTAATTTGTTAAGAAAGAGTCTTTTTTTATTGGCGCATTGGCCTATTTATAGGCTAAGTGTATGCCTATTTAGAGTGCTGAGATGTTACGATGTTACAGAGGACTTATTATATTTATTTGTTCCAACTTCCAAGTGGCCTATAGCCTACGTTATTCATTAATAAATTATGTTAAAACATGTATAAATGACTCATTCTTGACAAAAGAGCATTTGAATAATATCGGGCTGTAAACGGGTTCGGGCTTTTAAAAAGCTGTCAATCAAAATATACTTGTCGGGCTCGGGCCGAATTCTGTCGGGCTCGGGCACTGTCGGGCCTAACTTTTAAGGCCCGATTACAGCTCTAGCTGAGATGTGCTCGTTCACCACAGCAAATGCTAATAATTCTCAACTAATATGTTAGTTATACAAAGACTGTAACAGTAGGAAGAGTAACTTTTCATAATTAACCGCATGAGTACAAGAGGAATTTTCTCATCAATTGTCAGCAAAAAAAAAGTTCCTTTTTAATATATCACATAGTATATGTATATCACACAGGATGTCATATGTGGTCAAGAGCTCATAAGCAGAAGTTCAGAGTGGTCAAGTCCACTTGAAGCAACAGCTTCAAATACTCTCACGTTTAACTCCAGCAGACTGAATACGTCTTTTTACGGCAATATGAAGAATCCCAGGACACATGGAATGGATAAAGATGAAGAGGAGATGAATACCAATGCTAACGCTCATGATGCTATAAACAACCATGACGTCAGGACAGAAACGGAGAACTCAAACACCAAGAGATGGCAAACACCTCAATACACAGGTACCTGAGACTCATTTCATTATAACAACTGCTAACACACATTTGAGTTATATGAGTAATATTAAACATTTTTCTCCATATCTGTCATCTTCAGAAAGTGAGGGTGTGGAGATTAGAAGGTCCAAAGCAGCTGTAATGTGTTTGGTGCTGCTGTGTGTTCTTCTGCTGACTGAAGTCATAATATTGTGTGTCCACGTCCATATAAACAACACAAACTACACGGAAGACCAGCTACTAACCACTGATACCAACCTCACAGACGAGAGAGACCAGCTAATAACCAACAAAACCAACCTCACAGAAGACAGAGATGGGGTCCAAACCAATGAAACCAAACTCGCAGAAGAGAAAAATCGGCTACTAACCAATGACACCAACCTCGCAGAAGAGAGAGACAGGCTACTAACCAACGATACCAACCTTGGTGAAGAGGCAGACTGTATAATAAAACCAACCTCGCAAAAGAACAGAGATGGGCTACTAACCAAAGATACCAGCCGCTTTTAGAGACAGGCTACTAAAATAGCGATACCAATGTAGAGAAGGCGGGCTGCAACCAGCGATACCAACCGATTGAAGAAAGAGGCCGGGATACTAACCAATGAACCCAACCTCACAAAAGACAGAGATGGGCTACTAATTAACAATACCAACCTCGGTGAAGACAGAGGGGCTACTAACTAACGATACCAACCTCACAGAGAGAAAGGCGGGCTACTAACAATGATACCAACATCACAGAGAGAGACAAGCTACTAACCAACGATACCAACCTCGGTGAAGAAGAGATGGGCTACTAACCAACGATACCAACCTCACAAAAGACAGAATGGGCTACTAATTAACAATACCAACCTCGGTGAAGACAAGAGGGGCTACTAACCAACAATATAACCTCGGTGAAGACAGAGAGGGGCTACTAACTAACGATACCAACCTCGCAGAAGAGAAAGACGGGCTACTAACCAACGATACCAACCTCACAGAAGAGAGAGACAAGCTACTAACCAACAATACCAACCTCACAAAAGACAGAGATGGGCTACTAACCAACGATACCAACCTTGCAGAAGAGAAAGACGGGCTACTAACCAACAATACCAACCTCGCAGAAGAGAGAGAAGTGCTACTAACCAAGATCACCAACCTCACAGAAGGAAACTACCAGCTATTAAACAACAATACCAACCTCACTAAAGAGAGAGACCAGCTACTAACCAAGAACAAGCAATTGACAAAAGAGAAAGATGGATTATTAGCAAACAACCGTGACCTAATTAAACAAAGAGACCAGTTAAATTATGAGAAAAGAGAACTGTTGAACATGGGTAATCACAAACTACACTAAAACTAAAAAAAAATAACTTTTATTTTTTTAAGATATATTATTAATTACTTAGGTACCACCAGTTTAAAATTAATTTGGTAAATCGGTGAACCTGAATAAAGTGCTAATAGTTGAACTGGTTGTGTTTACAGATGGATGGCTTTACTATCGATCGCACTTTTACTACATTTCCTCTCAAAAGAAGAACTGGTATGACAGCAGAAGATATTGTACAGACAGACGAGCAGATCTGATCATCATAAACAACAAAGACGAACATGTAAGTGAAATGTGTTTTCTAACCAGTTGACTATGATGAGATGATGTCTATAGAAAAAAGTTTTTTGACTTTTAAACTGCTTTTAATTGTATCATTTTAGTGTGATGCGTGTTACAATGATGCTGTTGCATGGCACTATTACCTCAGAATTTCGAAAAGTTACTTGTGATGAGTTTTGATTCATCATGGGGCTTTCTTATCACCACCTGCATATTTGGTGCTTGCCACTGTATTATAAAGTACAAAACTCATTTTATTCAGTAGGTTGGTATTTTAAAATGCTGCCATAAATGTGTAATTGTTTCATTCTTTCAGAACTTTTTTAAAAAGATGTCTTGTGGTGCTCATGCCTGGATTGGTCTGACTGACAGACATGCGGAGGGCAGATGGAAATGGGTCGACGGCAGCAACCTTGGGTGAGAACTCACTGAACTGAACTGATTATTATCTAATAATAAAAAAAAAAATCACTGTCAGTATGATATATCACACAGAAAGCAGAATTGAACATCGAATGCTGATTTGTAGTTTCAGGTCATGGGCTATTACAGAGCCCAACAGTATCGGAGGCAATGAAGACTGTGCTGTAACTCATTCATTAGGATGGGCTGATTTTCCATGTCATCGTGCTTTTCAATGGATCTGTGAGAGGAACAGTTTAAAATAAATCATTACATGAACTTTCAATTTATGTCATATCATACATAAAGGCATTTTTTCCAAATAAAAAACTATGTAAAGGCAATTGGGAACAAGTGGAACGTGTTATTGCTGTTTCTTCATGTTTTCTTTTGTTCTCTTCATTTTCTTTCATTTTATTACATGAAGGTCACATTAAACTAAGAACGTTTTTACCATCCATATTTACTTGTTTTGTTTTCAATGCATAGATTTAAATGTATTGATCTTAAAACATAGAGAGATACATAATAAAATACGGCATTTAAACTGTCATCAAACCTGAATCTATACTGTATGCAATTGCTAGTTATTTATAATTTAATTTTTATAATAACTAATAATGACGGTCACTCAGTTCCTCAATTCCCCATTTCCTCAATTTTCCCCACAGTTCAAAAGTTCACATCAGTGAAGGAGGAAAAAAAAAAAAAAGATTAAAAAAAAAAAAAAACTCATATAAATGTGAATGATGACTGAGCAGTATATATTGAGATTTTTTTCAGATGAGCTGAATGTTGACTACTGAGAAGAGTGTTAATGAACTTCCATCTGTTGTGCATTATGCAAAATGACTGTCATGGCACTATAAAAATAGACAACTTCCTTCAAATGCTCGTTTCAAGTTACAATACTGCTGAGCATACATAAAGGTAACCGTTCACCAAAAAACAATATATCTGTCATCATTTAATCACCCTTGACTTGGAACTGTATCTTGGATCTTCTCATTTTTGGGTGAATTGTTCCTTTAAGCTTCATTTTTAAATCCTTTAGCTAAGAAGTTCTTTTATAGAGACAAGTGTTCAGACGAGACAGTCAGGGACAGTTGGAGACATACTAACTGATATTTCGAAGGTCATTAGAATGAATAACATGAAAAAGAAGACGCTTTTGTATGTGACTTGGCCTTTAACCAACCTACAGATGGCTGGTGTCTCATAGCAACTGCAGGTGATACTATGTTTCTCACATTATAAGTCTGTTCTGAGGTATTGAGCTTTTAGTTATAGAAACAAAACAAAACAAAACAAAACAAAACAAAACAAGGTACACATGTGAATTAAAAACACACAAGAACCTGAGAATGTTGTCTGTTGGAATTCCCGTGCTTGTCGGAAAAGGAGGATGAAAATGATGAAAAACATGCTCATAAAAACCATTTGAAACTCATCTGGTCAACGCATTGGGGAAATATGCAGTGGACACACACATTTAATGTCAATAGCCAATCAAGTACAAAGGTAATAGAAGCCAGGCAGCGGGTATTCGGGACCATGTAAATGCCCTCTGAGGCCCTCGCCTCTCTGTTTATTGATTTACAACCTTTTCCAGCCCTTTAGCAACCTTTATTGATTTCTCACTTTGTTACAATTATTGGGTATTTGTCCTGTATCTGAGCCGAGAGAGACGGAGAAGAGAAGTGTACAGGGATATGAGTATTGAGACTAAATAAATAAATAAATATGTAAATAAATAAATAAATGTAAACTTCATTTAAGAATAATATGTTTTATTATGTGGCACTCAGCCAATAAAAACTGGTTAATAGTAATAATAATAATAAAAAAAAAAAATGTTAGGGTTCGACAGTCACATTTTTTTCAACCACCCCAATGATGTTTTCAGATGCTCTGAGGCAAAAAATAAATAAATAAATAAATAATAAAATAAAATAAAACAATTATTATTTCTAAAAAAAAGTATTTGTTTATTTACTTTTTACAACATATTTTTGTAATTTTATTAAACATTCTTACTGACTTCACGAATTCAAGAATTTCATTATATGACACTCAGCCAAAAAACATATCAGGGTTTGACAGTCACAATTTTTTCAACTACCCTGATGAAGTTTTCAGAGGCTGTAAAATAAAATAATAAAATAAAATAAAATAATACATTTATAAAAAAATATATATATTTCTTTGTTTATTTATTTACTCTTTTTATTTTACAACATACTTTTGTTATTTTGTTAAACATTTCTACTACATTAAATTACACTTCACACAAAAATAATAATTTCATTATATGACACTTGGCCAACAAAAAATAGTTAAATTAAACCAAAACAAACAAACAAAAAAAATGATCAAACAAAAATATATCAGTGTTCGAAAGTCACAGTTTTTTTTCAACTACCCTGATGACGTTTCCAAAGGCTCTGGGGCAAAAAAATAAATAAATAAAACCAGTATTTATTTATTTACTTATTTTTTTAAAACATATTTTGTTAATTTATTAAACATTTTACTACATTAAATTAAACTTCACACAAGAATAATAATTTCATTGCATGACTCTGCGGCAACATAATAAAATAAAATATTTATTATTATTTATAAAAAAAGTATATATTTACTTTTTTACAGCATATTTTTGTTATTTTATTAAACACTTTTACTACATTTAAAAGGTTATTTTTAACATTTTAACTATTATTTTTATCAACATGTTTTCATTAAAGTTTTCAATTAATTTTGAAGCAAACTGGTTCAGTTTAATGTGTTTCTTTCAAAAAAAAAATCAGTAAAAACTATTTTAAAACTTTGCTTCAGTAACTTTAATGAAAACATGTTAAAAACAATAGAGGAAAAAAAACCCTGTAAAGTAGCAAAATAATTTAATAAAATAAAATATGTTGTAAATAGTGAGGAAATTATTATTATCATTATATTCATTTTGTTTTATTAATTTTTTTGCACCTCAGAACCTCTAAAAAAAAAAACATTCAGAATCTGAACTGCTGGTCTGATCGGGGCGTCTGAAAAAAAAATGTGACTGTCGTGCCCTGACAAGGTCACGGCAATCACCGCGTACGTTCCTGCAGCGCTCTGTGTAATCGTCTTAACCTGAAACAATTTCCGACAATAACATGCGACCATAAGCCAACACTATTAGAGATAATGAGACATTTATTCAAATGTGATTGCATGACTCTCCAACATAATCTGGGTTAAATACAAACACGCATTAAAGGGCCCTGCAGTGGCTTTGTTTGAACGAGATTGTGACTATGGTGACAGAGTGTGTTGGGTTAATTACGGCCGTCGTCCACTATTACCGGTGACGAGGCCACATTCCACCGGTCTGTTCCGATAACTCTGGGCCAGCGGAGTAATGAATTGCAATTCAGAGCGGAAAGGAAGCCGCGTATCAAAAACAATTAGACTCGATCAGGCTGACTCATAATCACCCTAATTATCTGTATTTGCATCCTGATTAAATACGTATCTGCTATGATAAGATGCCACACTGTATTTATTTGAGACAAACCGCGGCTTGCGGTTTAAGACAGATGGAGGATGGCGAGATAAGGAGACAACTGAAAAAATATCGGGAGGATACAATAACCCCGCAACACCGGGGCAGTTCTTCAGGGCCCTCGTTGACAATTACTGACAACTAAATCACAGCCTGACAACAGGAAATCCTCTTACCAGATCATTCCGTGTAACACCTCATGATTTGAGACGGCCCGGTCACTTTGTGTCATTCAGCGACTGTCGAGTTCAGACCAAGCAGCCACGGAAATTGCTAGGGAAGAAATGGGCACGGACGGAAAAAATGGGATATGCTGCTCAAAGAGGAGAAACCTGATTCCATCAGAGAGAGGAGAGATAAATGGATTCTATGTAAAGACTGTCGAGAGAAAGCGAGAGACAGCGCAGGTGTGAGACAGACAGAGCGAGAGAAACAGGAAACGCCTCTCAACTCTGTGATTTAACGGTCCGGAGAGCCGTGCCCAGCGGCAGACGGGAAAACAGTTGGCATGCCTCTCATTACGGTGTCATGCTAGTGTCCCTCTCTCTCTCTTCGCCACCTGTCCAGCATACCTAATGCCACCCTGGCATTTTGCCACCGCCTTTGGCTGACATCATCAAAGCGAGCGAAGGTGGGGCGTCACCCCAGACTGGCAGTGAAGAGATGGGAAGTTGTCTAGTGCCATATGTTTTTGCCCTTCCAAACCACAGGTCATTACTGCCACTTCTTTTTTTTTAATTATTTAAGTTTAATTAACCCGTCTATGTGGTCGCTCTTATGGGCCAAGAGCTTGATCCTGACAGAAGCCGAGGGTCTTTAGAAGTGCTAAGCGTTTGTGAGATCACAGAAAAGCAGTCTGTAATCACATCGTCTCCACAGAATGCTCAACACTGTGTCTGACAAAACTGTTGGACGGCATGAAGCCCCAACAGCTTGATATGGAGACAGTACCTTCCACACAATGTGCTATTATAATAGAACTGATTCAGTTTGAAATAAATACATAAATATTCGAACCTGATGAAGTTTTAACAGCGAAAAAATTAATGAGCGGTTCTTTATAGTGAACAGAAACATACGAGCATGACTAGTGAAGTCTGTTTCCCAAGTTTATGACTCATGAGCAATTCTTTTTAGTGAATCAAAAACATCTGGGAAGTCTGATTCCTATTTGAATGACTCTCATGAGCAGGTGCTTTTAGTGAATCAAACAATATAGATATTGCTCAGTGAAGTCTAATTTATGAGCTAATGATTCTTACAAATGTCTCTTTTTAGTAAATCATAAATAGTCAGATAAACAAATCTGACTCGTAAGCTAAAGACTATTATAAGCATTTTTAGTGAATCAGAAATACAAGAAGTGCGATTCCCGAGTGAATGACTCTTATGAGTGGTTCTTCATAATGATTAAAAAAAACATACAGGAAGTCGGATTTCCAAGTGAATGACTTTTTTAAGTGGTTCTTTTTAGTGAATCATATACATACAAGTCACAAAATGAGTGGATCTTTGTAATGAATCAAAACCATACAGGATATCAGATTTCCACGTGAATGACTCTCATAAACATGTTCTTTATAATGAATCAAAACCATAGAGGGACTCTTATGATTAAGTGAATGATTCTTATGAGTGGTTCTTTTTAGTGACTCATAAACATACAAGAAGTCTGATTCCAGAGTGAATGACTCTTATGAACGTGTTCTTTATAATGAATTAAAATCATACAGGAAACTGGGTCTCCGAGTGAATGACTCTTCTGAATGGTTCTTTGTAATGAATTAAAACCATAGAGGGACTCAGATTATTGAGTGAATGATTCTTATGAGTGGTTCTTTTTAGTGACTCATAAACATACAAGAAGTCTGTTTCCAGAGTGAATGACTCTTATGAACGTGTTCTTTATAATGAATTAAAATCATACAGGAAGCTGGGTCTCCGAGTGAATGACTCTTCTGAATGGTTCTTTGTAATGAATTAAAACCATACAGGAAGTCTGATTTCCAAGTGGATGACTCTCATTAACGTGTTCTTTATAATGAATCAAAACCATACAGGGAGTCGGATTATTGAGTGAATGACTCTCATGAGTGGTTCTTTTTAGTGAATCATAGACATACAAAGAGTCTGACTCCCGAGTAAGTGACTCTTATGAATGCGTTCTTTAGAATAAATCAGAAACATACCGGAAGACTGATTGCCGAGTACGACTCTTATGAACGTGTCAAATACAGACAAGTCGTCTGATTCCTAAGTGAATGACTCTTATGAATGTGTTCTTTACAACAAATCAAAACCAGCAGGAAGTCGGATTTCAGAGTAAATGGCTCATTTGAGTAGTTCTTTATATTAAATCAAAAACATACAAGAAGTCTGATTCCTGAATAACTCTTATGAATGTGTTCTTTATAATGAATCAAAATACAGAAAGTCGGTTTCCTGAGTGAATGACTCTTAGGAGTGGTTCTTTTTGAAGAATCAAAAACAACAAAACGGAAGTCAGATTTCCAAGCAAATTACTCTTACGAATGGCTCTTTTTAGTAAATAATAAACATAAAAGTCATCTAATTCTTGAGTGAAAAACTCTTCCGAACATGTTCTTTATAATGAATCAAAAACATACCAGAAGTCAGACTTCCAAGTAAATGACTCTCATGAGCAGTTACTTTTAGTAAATCAAACAACATAGATATTGGTCACTGAAGTCTGATTCTTAAGCTAATGATTCTTACAAATGTGTTTTAGTGAATCATAAATATTCAGATCGACAAGTTAAGTCTAATTCTCAAGCTAAAGACTTGTATAAGCATTTTCTTTTTAGTTAACCAAAAATATACAGTAAGTCTGATTCCTGAGTGAATGACTCTTATGAACGTGTTCTTCAGAATGAATCAAAATCATACAGGAAGTCGGGTTTCTGAGTGAATGACTCTTAAGAGTGTGTGTGTGTTTTTTTTTTTAAGTGAATCATAAAGATACAAGAAGTCTGATTCCCAGGTGAATGACTCTTTTGAGTGGTTGCTCTTAGTGAATCAAAAAACAGAGCTTGACTTGTGAAGTCAGATTCCTTAGTGAAAGATTCTTACAAATGTCTGTTTTTAGTGAATTGTAAATATTCAGAGCAAAAAATAAAGTCTGATTTTTAAGCTAAAGGCTATGTGAAGTCTGATTCTCGAGTGAATGACTCTTATGAACATGTTCTTTATAATGAATCAAAACCACACAGGAAGTCGGATTTCTAAGTGAGTGGCTCTTCTTAGTGAATCATAAACATACAAGAAGTCTGATTCCCGAGTGCCGAGTGAATGTAAGTGAGTGGTTGTATATAATGAATCAAAAACATACAAGAAGTCTGATTCCCAGGTAAATGACTCTTATGAGTGGTTGCTTCAACTGAATCAAAAAACAGAGCTTGACCAGTGAAGTCTGATTCTTGAGCTAATGATTTTTACAAATGTCCGTTTTTGGTGAACTACTCCACTTTTAAGAGCATTTTCTTTTTAGTAAATCAAAAACATACAAGAAGTCTGATTTCCAAGTCAACGACTTTTATGAGTTGTTCTTTAGAATGAACCATACAGGAAGTCTGATTTCCGAGTGAATGACTCATTTGAGTGGTTGAGAGCCTGACTTGTGAAGTCTGATTCCTGAGCAAATGATACTTACAAATGTTTCTTTTTAATAAATCGTAAATATTTAGCGCAACCAATGAAGTCAGATTCTCAAGCAAATGACTCTTACGAGATGGTTCCTTTTAGTGAATCAAAAACAAAGGAGTCTGATTAATAAGCAAATGACTTACAAACAGTTTGATTTAGTGAATCAGAAACTTTTTTTAGTGCTTGAAAAAACAAAGTTTGACAAGTGATGTCTAATCGTTGAACAATAGACTCTTATGAATGGTTCATTTGAGTGAATCAAAAACAGTTCTAGTCATGCTGTGATTCCGAGTAACTAAATCGAACCGCTAATGAGAGACATTAGCTTGAGAACTGGACTTCACTGATATTGATTCAAAAACAACCAGTGTAGTCTGATTCCCAAACAAAGGATTGTTTAATCCGCGTCCCTAAATATAATACATAGAAAAATACAGATTCTGTCAAGAAAAGACAAGATTTGGATAGTGAATAGCAGGAGTGCTGTAACCTAACACCACCACAATCTTTTAATAACCTTCCCACAATCAATATGCACATTACTACTCCTGTATAATTCAATATGCATATAATTCAATCCGTTCCTTGCGCTAAAAAGCCTCCTCGGCTATATTAGGAACGATATGAAACCATATCACACATTTCAGTTCTTCAATTTCAACCCTCTGTGGACACGAACATCCAAGCGTCCATGTAATTAGAAACTTCTTTGTTTGAACTTTCTGCCATGACCTTTTGATGGCCATGTAAACAAATGAACAGCATTCCCTCCCTCCACTATTCCCTAGCAGCAAGGCCTCATGGGTAATGTAGTCCATGCTTGTAATACAGAAGAGCCTTTTCAGGTGTACGTTTTTTTTTTTCTGTTCTCTACAATATTCTGCAAGGCGTCAGTGTCCTAAATGCAATTACTGTACACAGCAGAGCGGAGCGGAGAGTGTCCGCGGGGATCGCCGGTAAACAGGATGCAGTCGGGGGTGCATGAGTTCTGCTGCTACCTAATTTAATTGGCGCGGCTACTCAGCTAGCCCCAGGTGACCGCTATGTGGAACCACTGTAAAGAATACGTTTAAAATCACCCCAGGCTATACTAAAGCACATTTTTTTCCTCCAAGATCCCTTCGTGCTGGCGTTTTTTTTTTTATTATTATTATTACTTTCCCTTTGAGGGAAAAGGGAGGAACTGTCATCGTCATGATGAGTTTATGAGGAAGATATTAAGAGCGTAAACAGTGATGGTACCGCAGAGATAAAAAAATAAAGAAGAAAAATAGACTGAGGAGAAGAAGAAAGGCATGACAGAACAGTAACCAAAGGACAGTAACCAAAGCCTGTTTATTAGCCATACAATGCACGAAAAAATTATTGCACCGAATAAGGACAGGCAAGGTTTCTTGAGGATTTTGAATCACTCAAAATGATTAAGGATAAAACTGAAGCTGTGGGAACTATGCATATTGCTTATGCCATTGTTTATGATGATTCAATTATGTATATTCAGTGCAAGGAAACTTATAGGGACATATGACAGCTGTTATTAAGAATGAATTCAGGTTTAAGTTTGAGTATTGCTGACATTGCTTTGTTGCAGTCTGGTTTTGTGTGATTTATGTTTCCCTCCGGCAAACTTGTTCCCTGTTGAATTTAAACCATTTCTTGCCATACAAATGCAAATATCGTACAAAAAAAATAAATAATAATAAAAAAAGTTTTATGTACAAGATATATTCTGGGTAGAATTGAGTGTTTGAAATTCCTGTTTCAAAGTTCAGTCAATTATTTTTATTTTTTTCTAAACAAAACACTAAGTGCAAACAGCAATGGATTCTATTTACACATACAGGAAGTCTGATTCCAGAGTGAATGACTCGTACAATTGTCTTTTTTTTAGTACATTATAAACATACCAGAAGTCTGATTTCTGAGTAAGTGATTCTTATGAATGTGTTCTTTATAATGAATCAAAACCATACAGGAAGCCAGATTTCAGAGTGAATGACTCTCATTAGAGGTTCTTTATAATGAATCAAAAACATACCTGAAGTTAGATTTCTGAGTGAATGACTCTTATGAGTGGCTCTTTTTACTGAATCATACACATACAAGAAGTCTGATTCCTAAGTGAATGACTCTTATGAACATGTTCTTCATAGTGAATTAAAACCATACAGAAAGTCTGATTTCTGAGCAAATTAACCTTATGAATGGCTCTTTATAATTAATCAAAAACATACCGGAAGTTGGATTTCTGAGTGAATGACTCTTATAAGTGGCTCTTTTTAGTGAATCATAAACATACAAGAAGTCTGATTCCTGAGTAAATGACTCTTATGAATATGTTCTTTATAATGAACCAAAACTATACAGGAAGTCAAATTTCCAAATAAATGGAACCCTTATGAGTGGTTCTTTATAATGAATAAAAAACACACCGAAAGTCAGATTTCTGAGTGAATGACTCTCATGAGTGGTTCTTTATAATGAATTAAAAACAGAGCAAGACCAATGAAGTCTGATTTTTGAGCTAATGACTCCTGATTCTTTTGAGTGAAAAATAAATATTTAGCACAACCACTGAAGTCTGATTCTCAAATGTCTCTTACGAAATGCTTCTTTTTAGTAAATCAAAAACAAGGAAAGTCTGATTCCTTAGCAAATGAGTTTTGAACAGTTCATTACAGCAAATCAGAAACACTGGCCACATACACACTGCAAGTTTCAGAAGTGACAACCACATTTAAACGCGGGAGTGAGTCCCATTAATTTTTGTTCCATGTGTTTACGGAACAGAAGTCACTCCCGCATTTGTACCATAGAAACATTTTGCTGTGGGAGTGAATAAGAATTTAGCAGTTTGGTATCTGGCTTTTTTTTTTTGCCCTTCACTTTTTGTGTATGTTCGGGAAGCTGCTTTAGAGCGTGCAGTCTTGCAGTGTTGCCATGTCCTCATATTTACAAGTGCATTTAGTTCTTTGGTCTTCATAGTTGCAACTCTATTTACAGAAATTCTATGCACACTCTAAAAACTGCTGGGTTAAATACAACCTAGCACTGGGTAAAATATGGACATACCCAGCAATTGGGTTGTTTTGACCCAGCGGTTGGGTTACTATCCAAAAGGTTGGGTTAGACATTTAACCCAACTACTGGGTCAAAACAACCCAAGAGTGTGCATAGAATTTCTGTAAATGCAGTTGCCACTACCTGTATTTTTTGGGAGTTAATGCAGTAGTCGACTGTGGTTGTCACTCCCGTATTTTAGTGAATTATGTGTTTACAGAACATGATTAAAGAGTAAAAGGTGAACTGATAACCGAATTTAGCTGTAGTGTGTGTACGTGGCCAAAGTGACTTATGAACTGGTTCTTTTTAGTGTATGAAAAACAAAGTTTGACAAGTCAAGTCTTCTAAACAAAATGGTTAATTTAAGCGAATTTCAGTACAGTTCTAGTCATGCTGTGATTCTGAGTCACTAAATAGAATCTCTAATGAGAGCCTATGGATTGAGAACTGGACTTCACTAGTAAAACTGATTCAAAAACAACCAGTGTAGCCTGATCCATTATAAAGAAAGATGCTATTTACACTAAGTGGAAAAGATGAATTCGAACTCGGGTCGACCGGGTCAAAAAGTCACTGCTGCGAACTTAACTACCTACACCACTGGAAATGTTGTTTGACTAGCACAACCACACGTTTGTGGGCTGAGTTAGTGTAAATCGCTTCTGCCAACATTTATATAACCAGCATATATCAATAATCTTACAATAATCAATAATTGTACATGTTTTGCCATACAATTTCTGAGACACTACTTATTTATCATTAGCAACCAACAAAAGTTCTGCTTGTCAGATCATACCAACAGATCTGACGAAAACTTCATGGACATTTTATCAATTCTAGATGCCAAGAGCTGCTTGTTCGACATCCAAACAGAAGAAAAAACTAAAAATGTAGATATCAGTTAGATGGAAGTGCAAATGATCAAATGTCAACATAAAAGCTAAAACCAATAAGCAGTGTCCTAAAACCAAATGTGTCCTCTGGGACAATCCCATCCTCCAAACCAACTCAATCTCACTTCCTTCCCTTTAAGCCTTATTCACCAAGTAATATTCTTCAATTACTACATGCTTCAGTTCTTTATACAAGACTCGTTCATTCAAATATTGCTTTCACTCTCAAAACAGGAAAACTGATTTTTCAAAAATAACACAAACTCATATATACATTAATCTCCCTGAACACGCTGGAAATAACCATCCCGTATTCTGAGCGGGCTCATTAGCTGATTCTTTGATACGTCTAAACAGAATGCCGGATGATCCGTTCACATCTCATCTCGAGGCTGTGTCGGCCGTCACACAGGCGTGAGCTTGCAGAAGCCCACACTCGTCACTAGAACATTCCAATTACCCTAACAACAAACCCATCGCTCACATCGCCAACTTCCCCTAATTTGAGGCATTGTCAGATTAGCGCTTGACTTCTTGCCTTCCCTAAATGGCATTACACCATTCGTAAAAGAGTTTAAAACCAAACAGCCAAAACAGCCTCAGCAGATGACGTCTGATGACGTTTCAGCGAATAAAAGAGGATTTGAAACCGTGCTTACCTGAAACGGCGAGAATATCTGATCAGCCACACAGCACATGAGGAGAGAAAGAAAAAAGAGATGGTGATTAGACCTCAGGTAATCAATCAATGTTAAATGATTATCGCCATTAGATTTAATCACCGTTAAATCTAATTAACTAGCCATTAAAGGACTTCTTCAGGTGGTCAGCATTCCTGTGATGAAAACTGTCACACAACTGTAGTGACATTACAAAAGTACATCAATTATTCCTTGACAAGAGCTACTTTATTTAACGTACGGGAACCACATTAAAAGAAAGACTGCTGCTAATTATTCACGGTGGAATGAATACTTAATTAAACATTATTTCCTCTGGAGCAGCCTTATTTATTTCTTCAAAAAAAAAAAAAAGATTTTTCACCCAAAAATGAAAATTACCCCATGATTTACCAATCCTCAATCCATCTGTGTATATGACTTCCTTCTTTCAGATGAATACAATCAAAGTTATATTAAAAAATGTCCTGGCTCTTGCAAGCTTTATAATGGCAGTGAATGGCTGTTTGACATTTTGAAAAACAAAAAAGTTCATCCATCCATCAAAAAAAAGTACTCCACACAACTCTTGGGGGTTAATAAATGCCCTCTGAAGTGAATCAATGCGTTTGTGTAAGAAAAATTGTCCATATTTAAAATTTTATAAACCGTAATCTCTAGCTTTCGCTAACCGTCGCATGTGCGTTCACAAAAGAGTGGCGCTCCAGTGGATGATGTAGAATGTAGGCAAACGTGGAAGTGCTGAGGAGAGAGCAAAACAAAACACCGGTCATGAATTAGAAGTACAAAATGAGGATTTTTAATTGACAGATGCACTTTATCAGACTTCAAAATCTCAACAGCCACTCACTGCCATTATAAAGCTCAGAAGAACCAAGACATTTTTTAATAGAACTCTGAATGTATTTGTCTGGCTAAAGAAAGTCATATACACCTAAGATGGCTTAAGGGCGAGTAAATCATGAGGTAATTTTCATTTTTGGGTGAACTATCCATTTAATGTAATTCTACATACAGTATTTGGGCATATTTCTTTCCTATTTACAAAATCAAACGAATCATATTTACTGCAAAAGATCAGTTGTCCAAGTATAGATGTTGAGCGAAATAAGCACGGAAATACGAATGGTTGACCGCATGTGATTATGCAGATTGCAAATTGAATTTAATTTGCTCATTAACAGAGGTGAAGTCAATGTGCGTCTGTTTGGGTTAGGGGTAGTTTATGGTAATTATAATTAGCTGTATTTAAAGTTTGAAACTAGTGATACAGACTCATCAGAAGCGGAAAAGGTAAGCCACAGGGGGGTTTGAGACGATGTTTCCACTGGACACCTTTATAAGTTTGTCATAAGACAGACAGGAAGAACGATAGACAGAACTTTAGAAAGAACACTGACATCCGATGCCTTTAGGGAAACAGCGAAAGGTGGGCTTTTAAAGTGGTAAATATAGGAGGAATATGAAAAAGTCATTTATATGTGCCAAACTTACTGCTGCCAGAACTTTTATCAAACGTGAAGTCTGGTGCAGATTTAACATGGAATGTTTGAGTTAGTGTAAAATATGACATATTTTTTTGCCAACAGATGGCGCTATGACTGTAACTGAATACTGGCCTTTAGATGTCTTCAGGCCAGGACTCTTACCAAACGTAAAGTTAATGCAGATTGCACATTGCATGTTTAAGTTAGTGTAAAACATGCCACTTCATGTTGCCAGCTATGACTATAACTGAATATGGGCATGTGTTCAGGACAGGACTTTTATCAAACATGTGAATTTTGGTGAAGATCAGAAATTGTACACCTGATTTATAACAACTTCCTATTTCATGGCGAAACATTGCAAGTTTGTCAGGCCTCCACGAACACGCCCTTCAACGAAAACTCAAGATCTTCGCAATTTAACATCACAAAGGGCTTTAGATTACACTGGCCAAATTTGGTGCTGATCTGTTTAACCCTCAAAGACAGAGGACAGCCGCCCGTGGCTAAAAATAACTATTGTTCCTAAATATTTAATAACTTTTGAACCACTCATCCAATCTGAATGCTTTAAAAAGTACAGCAAGTACTGTAGAAAACAAAACAAAAACAAGGATGAAACAGCTGTACATATTAGATAACGCACTGGAATTTATGTTTTCACGTGGCTATGCACTGTCCCGGTAAAACGCGGAATACAGCCAGTGGATCGATCCATTTGGCTGCTATATTATGGTAATTCTTCTTATATGGTTTATAAAGATCATTTGCACTATATATATATATATATATATATATATATATATATATATATTTTTTTTTTTCTGTTGCACTCTATATATTTTTTTTCTCATTTTGTGTGTAGTTTGTGAATCATTTGCACTGTATATCTGTTGCACAAGACCATTTATGCAATTATTTTCACTACTTGCTGCACTCTTTGCATTTGTTGTTCATACTCTGATTGAAAATATATTTCTCTGAAAAAACTCATTTTTATTTTTTTATTATTTTTTCACTGTTTTATTACATAATACTGTTTCCATTTACTTTACTTCCTAAACATTTTTGAACACATCTATATTGTCAATAAACTAAATAGTTTTTCTTTTTTACTGAAAAGCACCTATCACAATATTTTAATAAATGGCTATAACTTGCTTGGGGAATGTTATATGTAGATAAAATTTTCTTTTGAAGTGTAAAAGACCCAAATACAACTTTCTAAAGAAAAAAATCCAGATGTTTCTGTTTGAGTACACAGTAAAAAAACCTCCAATTGTTGCTTGTGATTTTCTTAAAATTTTGGAAATTCATTAATTCTTAGAGAGGACAAAAGGAAAATTGGGACTTTAAATTAGCTAGACTGAAACGTCAAGTTCTCCTGTTTACAATGATATATAGCGCTTGATTCTGACTGCTATAAAAGGCCTGAAAAAACAAAGAAAAGTGCAGGGGTGTCAGGTTTGTTTACATACAATGCCTGAAAATGGCAAAAACGGCACAAAACTTGCAGAGAAAATTCAAAATAACAGATTTCCTGTTGGGTTTCGGTCACGTCGTTAAAATTTTATAGGTGACGCTATCGAGCCATTTGACACACCTACTTCTGAAACCCATATCAAATGTAAATTTTCCCCACTTTTGGTGTGTGTGCAAAATTTCATGAGTGTTTGAGCATGTTCAGGCCCTCAAAAATGCAATTCATGTTGGAAGAAGAAGAAGAAGAAGAAAAAAAAAAAACCTGTTACACTGACATAGAACTAAGAGTAGCCTTTGGAGGGCAGGTGGAGTGGCAATACCAGTACATCGCCATGAGGGGACCATGAGGGTGTCACTAATCAGGTGGATAAGGGTGAAGAGAGCCGGACAGCTTGCCACAGTGTATCTCTGCCAAGGTTCTGTGTGACACCTGGTCTACCACAACTTGAGCCCAAAACACAGGGCTGTGTGCCCTGACACTGCAATTACCACAGCCATGATTAAAGAACAAAGCAAAAACTCACTGATGAGTGCACTTTGATGCATAATAAACATTTATTTCGCTCTTTTTTGAGGTTTACAGCACCATAAGGTTATTCAAACAATCTGGCTTTATTTTGCATCTGGCACTAAAGCCATCTAAGGTCCTATTTTTCCAACCCAGAATGCTTTGCTGCCTTGTAAGTGCTGAGAAAAGAGCTTTTGCATACACTAGACTCATTTCCGTCTGGCTCTTTTTGCAACACTGACAATCAAAGGCTTTCTACACACCCCTCTTATTAGAACGAGTGACATTAGCCATGCTCGCTTTACTTAAGTAACCACACCGTCCCATAAACCCAGCTAAAAGGATGTCAGCACCGTCACTACACATTCATAAGTAAATATCTGCTTAGATCTGAATAAATATGGATTCTAGGGGATTAGGCGGCCTTCCACACACACTAACACAAACACATTCACAGTCTCACTTTCTCCAAACGCTGGCACAGTGATCGTTCTCGGCACATTCATGCTGATGGTGCACACTGTGCCCACTAGGAATGAAGAATATAAAAAAAGTAAAACATGAAAAGGAATACAAGAAGCAATTTGTGCTGGCAAAATATTACACTTCTATTCAAAAGTGTGGGGTTAGTAAAATGTTGTTTTTGAAAAAGGTCTTTTATGCTCGCTAAAGCTTCATTTATTTAGTAAAAATACAGAAAAGATAGAAAAATAGATCAATTGTAATATTGTAAAACATTATTACAATTTAAAACAACTATATTTATTCATGTGATGGCAAAGCTCAATTTTCAGCAGCTTTCATTCCAGTCTTCAGTGTCACATGACAAATAATCCTTCAGAAATATGCTGTTATAATATAATATGCTGCTTGCCTCAGGTGTGTATTATTTTTTAAGACTTTAATGACCCATTGTCAATTATTCCTTACTTAATAAATTCTTTAAAAGTATTGTTTATTTCTATTTTTCTATCTACTGCATTAAAGGGATAGTTCACCCAAAAATGAAAATTGCCCCATGATTTACCCTTAAGCCACTTTAAGTGTATATGACTTTCTTCTTTCAGAAGAATACAATACAATTTGGTTTGTTCACTGAATATATGGGCTGCTATGCGCTTGCTCATTAAATATTTGAGCTGCATATTTTTTGTTTTGTTTTTCCTTAATATCTGGGCTGCTTTTGTTTTGTTTTGTTTTGTTTGCTAAATATCTGGGCTGCTATTTTTTATTTTGTTTTCCCTAATTATCCAGCTTGCTATTTTTTGTTTGTTTATTTTTGTTTCTAGTTTTTTTTTTTTTCTGAGTATCCAGGCTGCTAATCTTTTATTTATTTATTTTATTTTATTATTATTTTTTTATTGTTTCTTTGTTTTGCGTCTCCTGAATTTCCAGTCAGCTAGTTTTAGTTCAGTTTTGTTTCTCCGAATATCTGGGCTGCTAGTTTTTTTGTTTGTTTGTTTTTCTGAGTATCCAGGCTGCTAGTTTTGTTTTTTTGTTTTGTTTTGTTTTTTGTTTTGTTTTATTTCTTTGCTTTGATTTACCTAAATATCCAGGCTGCTAGTTTTATTTTTTGTTTTGTTTTGTTTTGTTTTGTTTTGTTTCTTTGCTTTGATTTACGTAAATATCCAGGCTCCTAGTTTTAGTTCAGTTTAGTTTTGTTTTGTATCCCTGAATGTTTGGGCTGCTAGTTTTGTTTGTTTTTGTTTATTTGTTTCTATGTGTTGTTGTTTTTGAGTCTCTCGGCTGCAATTTTTTATTTTTTTTATTTTTTTGCTTTTGTTTACGTAAATATCCAGGCTGCTAGTTCTAGTTCAGTTTTGTTTTGTTTTGTTTCCCTGAATGTTTTTTGTTTGTACTCTGACTGTATTTATCTGGAAAAAGAAAGTCATATACACCTAGGATGGCTTGAGGGTGTGTAAATCATAGGGTAATATTCATTTTAGGGTGAAGTATCCCTTTAATCAATGTCAACATAGAAACTTTTTAAACGTTGTCCATTAATTTATTAAGTGGAAATCTCATATGTTATTTGCTCACAACGTTAGTTGGGATGATAAACACACTCGTTTTCTTTCACATTACACTCTGTAATTCTTACCTTTTATAGGTAAATGTGTTAAATACAATTAAACGATCTACAAAACATTCGCTGTTATTTTTTTAAAGGTCAAAGTTCAGTTTGAATCTGCATAAATGACAGGCCATGCTCAGCACAACGGCAGTGGTGTTTAAGTCTTGACTGATATTATTTCCAGCACTAACCATATAATCACACACGCTGAGAATAAAGGAAATGACCTGTCATTTCTGTGATTGTGCTGCCATTTTCAGACACTAATTCCATTTCCTGTGAACTCTCAAAGCGACTGATCACACACTGAGGAAATGGCTCACAATGCCCAACAGGTGGTCTTCAGAATTACACAGCTCACAGAGATCAAACCTCCAGAGGCAAGTGATTAAAAAACGAGCACATACTCCATTCCTCAACTGGGGTCACAACCCCTTGCTTGGAAAGTGTCATGGTCAGCAGGGATGAAACAATGCTAAATGCATAATAAAATGCAACTAACCATATAATCAATGTCTCAAAAATGACCCGATCAGCCTGTGATCTTCCCTTAACACAAAGGGGGAAATCAAGCCATATCAATCACTGTTCCTTTCAACCACACAAATTCTCTCCAACATTTCCTTTCTTTTTAATCCCTGGCTCCCCATCACTCCTATTGGCAGAGCCATTACATTGAGTTGGCAGAGGCACCAGCGGATTTTGGCTGGCACCAGACGTTTCATCAAGATCAGCAGTGGTTCCGAGAGGGCGAGGCTAAACTGCCCGTTTCCCACCACGAGCTGGCACCACAGTCAATGCAAAAGGTCTCTAACAGGCGGAACCGCCGCCAAATGGGGTCCGCTGGAGTCCAGGAACACTGAGCGAGACAGAGTGAGGCTCAGTCCCACAGAACACAGCACCTGCTGACCACTGCATGGAGGCACAGCGGGGCATTGGGTGACCTTTGAGGGTGGAGATCCATCACAGCTGCTGAGCACACAACACTGATGCATTATTTCGGAGAGAAGAGCATGAATACATCAGCAGTTTTAATAATATCTTATTGCATAGATGGAACAGGGCTGCTGGAATAGCGGTTGGCAGTGAAAGAGTTAACTGCATATTCTATAAGCTGCTGTGAAATATCAAAGTGGATCATCTGCAGTTCCTGTCTGAGCACTCAATGTGGCGTCTCATTGATGTTATGGTGCATCATATGAATACAAAGACAGTTCTGATATTCAAACTGACTGTATTCATGACAGTATAAGCAAAGCAGCCAGCTCAAATACGTTTTCAAGGGTTGTTTGCGAATCAAATGATTCCCAGTTTCGAAGCGCTACACAAAGATGCACTGCAATTTAGTCGTTCAGAAATAAATAATGACTCTTGATGCTGCAAGAAGCATGGGAGAATATTATCTGGAATGTGATAATTACTTAATTGCAGGTTTATAAATGAAAACAAATTGAGATTTCCATGTCTGTACCCTTTTTTTTTTTCCTGTTTGGCAATCAGAGGCGTTTCAGCCGAGCGACTGCTTTAAGTGCATAGTTATGTAATCTCTCTAAATGACCATGCATAACAATAATTAAGCAGCAATGTCATTGTTCACATTTCCCAAGGCCGAGGACACAGCGGCATGAGATACAACCACATACTACTGAAATGAGTCACGATAATAGCACTAATTAAGCTTACATACAATCGCAAGATAACTGGAACTATCATTTCCACTTCATTTCATGGGTTTAATGATCTAGCTTTATAGCAACGAAAGATTTGTCACACAAATGCACAAAAAACAAGAATGGGTTCGACCACAGTACAACATATTATGCCACATTGTCCCATACTAGTACATATACTTAAATTACGAGAAACAAATATAAAGAGACAAAATATATGGAGTAAAAATAACTGCCCGTTTGTGTTGAACAGAAACTAGCAGCTTAGATATTCAGGAAAAAAATGGACAAAACAAAAACTAGAAGCCAGATATTCAGGGAAAACAAAACAAAAAGAAACAAATAACAAAACTAAACTAAACTAAACCTAGCAGCTTATAGGAGAAGGACTGGAATTTTGGTTAGCTGTGGCAAAAAAACTTTTAGTTCAACGATAGAAACCTTCTCATGACCTTTTTATCAAGCACTGGTTACATTCCTTACCTGAGATACTATATTTGGAACCGTCATCAGCATGGAACAATCATGCTAAACCGGTCATTCTGTCTATGTGGAAGAATTGTATAATCAGTTAGGGAGATCCTGGACATTTAAACTATTTCTATTATTTTTGTAGTTATTTATTTATCTGTATTTTATTTCTTTTCAATTTCCTGATGTGCAGCGGGTTGGGTGAGGGTTGGTAGTTGGTAGTTAGTAGTTAGTAGTTATCTAATACATTTTCTTGTTTGTTGTAACGTATATGCTACTTTGAAAATAAATAAAAAAAACACTGAATTAAAATGAAATAAAATAAAATAAAACTAGCAGAACAAAACAAATCAAAACAAAAAATTATATGTATCAAACAAAAAACAAATAATATAATTTAATGAAAAAAAAAAAATAATAATAATAATAATAAAAAATAAACCAGCAGCCTGGACATTCAGGGAAAGAAAACAAAACTAAACTAAAACTAGCAGCATGGATATTTAGGGCAAAACAAAAAACAAAACAAAAAAACAAAGCAAAACAAAACAAAACAACAAATAGCAACCTGGATACTCAGAAAAAAACACAGAAACAAAAAAACTAAACAAAACAAAAACTAGCAGCCCAAATATTCAGGGAAATTAGACAAAACAAAACAACAACAAAAAAACTAGCAGCCCAGGGGGGTGTTTCATAAAACAACATTACCAAATAATCCATGCTTATTTCAGTTAGTCTGACTTATTGTCACTTGATTTGGCTCAAAATAAGTCAGACTAACTGAAATAAGCCTGGCTTATTTGGTAAACTTGTTTTATGAAACACCCCCCAGATACTTAGGGACAACAAAACAAAACAAAAAAAAAACAAAAACTAGCAGGCTGGATATTCAGGGAAACAAAACAAAACAAAATAAAAAATAGCAGCCCAGATAATTAATGAAAAAAAAAATTAAATTAAACATAGCAGCCTGGACATTCAGGGAAAAAAAAAAACTTAACTGAACCTGGATGTTTAGGGTAGGCAAAACAAAGAAACAAAACAAAACAAAAAATAGCAGCCTGGAGTTTAAAAAAACAAAAAAACAAAACAAAACAAAAAAAAACTAGCAGCCCAGATATTCAGGAAAAACAAAACACTACAAAACAAAAAATAGCAACCCAGATACTTAGAGAACAAAACAAAAACTAGCAGCCCAGATATTTAGGGAAAACAAAACAAAACAAAACAAAAAAAAAAACTAGCAGGCCGAATATTTAGCAAACAAAACAAAAAACAAAACAAAAACTAGCAGCCCAGATATTCAAGCAAAACAAAAGAAAACAAAACAAAAAATAGCAGCCCAGATATTTAGCAAACAAAACAAAAACTAGCAGACCACATATTTAATGAACAAAACAAAACAAAAACTAGCAGCTCAGATATTTAATGAACAAAACAAAACAAACAAACAAACAAAAAATCTAGCAGCCTGGATACTCAGGAAAAATAAACAAACAAGATAAAACAAAAAGACAAAATAAAGCAAAGACCAAAGCATCCAGATATGCCTGTGCTAAAAACATAAAGATCACATAAAGTGCTGTTTGATTGTTGTTGCACTCCAGCAGAAGAGAGATGTTTTGGTAATGCATCATTGTCGCAAACAGTGACATTTTCTTAATAGTGTGTTGTTGTCCCTGCACTTTCAGAATCTGATAAATACACCTTCCGCAGTCATTACACACCTTAATGGGCCAAACTGTATTTATGATGAGCCCGCATCCCACATACTGATAACAAATCCCACATAAAAATGATTCATCAAAATGTCTAAGTTGCCAACCATAAACAAACCAATTGTTCACGTCGAGGCACCAGACTGATGCTCTCTTCTTATCACTGCAAAAAATGATTTTGCTAAAGCCGAAGAGTTGAGCCGCATAATTGATTTGCTTCTTTCCGCCATCTTTCCATTTGCAACAGAAACATAATGGGTTTTGTGAACAACATTGCAAATGGGGAATTACATAAAAGTTACTGAACGACAAACAAACGGCCTAGCATGCAGACGAAATCTCTTTGTTTATTAAAAGATTAGCAGGGCTGAAAAAAGCAGAGGGGATACAGATTTATGTTCTGTTTTCAATATCTAAACCGCATTAAACACAAACACACTTTGATTTCGGCAGCTTTAATAGCTTGTGGGGAAACAGGTCTTGCGTGTTCAAACATGCTCTGTTTAATTGTATTGACTTAGGCACTACTTTTCCATTAAGGGTGTCTCATCTCTGTATTCTATTAGTGCTGCGCGGTTGGGCTGGGTCGGGACAGAGGATATTACTTTTCAGGCCGCATCGAGCAAGACATGCCACATTAGTAGCAATCAAAACAACATTTCCACAAGATGTGTGGAGACGACGCCTCAGACTCTGGAGAGGGCAATAGTGTTAAACTAAACAAACAGAGACCTGGGATGATCCTAAACTAACTAACTAATGATGTCAGAGACCAGAGAACAGAGGAGGATAAAGTCAAACGGTTCATGTTTTGGATGTTGTTTTTACATACTTGTGTAGACTGGGCCTGAATATTTCTGTAGTTTCAACTTTTTACTGTCAGTTTAGATCATTCACCGGTGTTCCTGAGGATCAATAAAGTAGGATATAAAGGTCTGAGACTACACTGAAAAGCTATTCATTTTCAAACTGTTTATTTAAATTTGTTCTCATTTTTCACTCATATTTTTCTTAAACAAACAAACAAACAAACAAATAGAAAAGGGGTATGGAACAGTAGTATATTCCACAATTACATATTTTTTAAAAAGAAGTACTAAGAAATAACAATTAAAAAAAGCCTGAAAATTCAGGGGAAACAACTATGAAACCAAACAAAAACTAGCAGCATGAATATTCTTGGAAAACAAAACAAAAACTAGAAGCCCAGATATTCAGGAACAAAACAAGTAAATAAAACAAAAACTTAGCAGCCTGAATATTCAGGGAAACAAAACAAAATAAGAAAAAACTACTGAGTATTCAGGGAAGAAAAAAAACTAGCAATCCAAATATTCAGGGGAAAAAAAACAACAAAACACAACAAAACACAACAAAACAAAACAACAACAACAACAAAAACAAAAACTAGCAGACTGAGTATTCAGGGGAAAAAAAACAAACAAAAAAAAAAACTAGCAACCCAAATATTACCAAATATTACAAAATTAAACAAAAAAAAAAGTAGCCGCCTGGATATTCAGGGGAAAAAAACAAAAACAAAACATAACTGGCAGACTGAATATTCAGGGGAAAAAAACAACAAAACAAAACAAAAAAAAAAAACAAAAAAAACTTGCAGACGGAACATTCAGGGAAAAAACAAACAAAAAAAAACAACAACAAAACAAACACACAAAACAAGACAAAACAAAAACTAGCAGCCCAGATATTCAGGGAAAACAAAACAAAAACTAGCAGTCTAGATGCTCAAGAAAAAATAAATAAATAAATAAAACAGAAAGACAAAATAAAACAAATGTTAAACAAAAAATGTAAAAAAAAAAAAATAATAATAAAATAAAAAAAGAATCCATTACAAATAAAAATAGATTTTTTTTCTCTCTTTATTTAATGGTCTATTCAAAAACCTGAAGAAAAATTTTTTTTTTTAACACTGATAAAATGTTTCTTGAGCGGCAAACCAGCTTTAGATTGATTTTTAATGTGACGCTGGAGTAATGACTGCTGAAAATTCTACTTTGTCATCACAGGAATAAATTTCCTTTGTTATATATACTTAAATAGAAAGCAGTTATTTTAATTTGTAATATTATAATACCATAAGAGACTTCTTTCAAAATCGTAAAAACATCTTGCTGGCCCCAACCCTTTGAATGATAATGTAAACATAAAACTAAATGGCAGTTAACTCAGGAAGAAAAAAAAAATAAATAAAATAAAATAAATAAATAATTAATACAGTTTTTTTTAAATAAAACAATTAAAATAAATATTAAACATTGAAATAAATTATTAAAATGTTATTATTAATAACAGAATTTCAAAAATGCAATCCAGAACCGTATCTGTGCTATTTTTTCCCAGTCCCTCCAAAACGTTACTGTTGCTCTTTAATGTGCCAACTAAAAATGCTAAATAATGCCTACACAAATTCACAAATAGCATAAACACTGTATTTCTAAGCTTATGGAGGTTAATGATTAAATGGCTGTAGTCATTTTTTTTCTTATTAATAAAGCATACACCTGTGTGTGGTCATATGTGCATGTTTATGAACATGTTCCCGGACTCAAAACCACACACAGGCAGTGAGGAGAGGTTCCAGGGGAACAGACGGACAGGGCAGAGGAGACCTATTTGCTGGGGCCGTTGCCAGGTTCACCCACCGCTGGGACACATGGAGCATTTACTCTGACGGGGCTCCATCCTTTGATACCACCATGTACTTTTTCCATGAGCTGGGGGTTTGCATATGTCAAAAAGAAATTAATGTGGACATTCGGCCCACATGACACCTGCACCAATTTGCCAGTGCTGGCAGGTGAAGCCAACCTCGGCTGGGGCTTCCTGTACGCAAGCCTTATCTGTGGCTTTCTTGCGACCACATTAATGTCTTCATAATGCTCCTGCGCTGATTAATTGCGGTGACACTATAAGACAAAGCCTTAGACCAGAGACATCTAAACTTTGAAATTGCCAAATCTAAATGAGTTTATGAAATACCAAATGCCAGAATGGCGATGGCTTTCTCTTTCCTTTCAGAAAAGGCCCTCAGCTCCATCATGTTCTCAAACAGCTATGGCTCTCCCTTTCTAACTCTCTCTCTCTATTCTCCGGTCTGTCCTTGAGGGAAGGAAATTAGCCACAATGATTTACTCCTGTCATGTCTCCAGGGCTATTCTGCTTCTAATGGACTCATTTACCTTGCTTTAATCACAAATTCACAGCTTGGTCTCCTCAGTCCCTTGACGCACTACAACTTCCATTGCTTTGATGTCCTCTAGTCTGAGAATGGTGGGGTAGGACGGTCCCTCTCCCACAGAGAGCAGGAGTCATCTACATGAGTTTGTATAAATAATAGAAATTAAAATGAAGAGGATATTGGCTAAGTTATGAATTAGTTCATCTTGTTTGCCTCTGCTTGTTCAAAGTCAGTTCAAATAAGGTAAAATAAATATCTGACGTCCAAGTAGTTATGAGCTCTGTTATCTCAACACAGAGTAGCATTTAGGCCGGTAAGAATTCTTAAATGCGTCTTATGCTCACCAATGCTGCATTTATTTGATCAAAAACACAGTAATGTTATGAAATATTACAATTTAAAACAGTTTTTTGTTTTAATATTGTGGAAGCCTGTTTCCACCATTGCATTACACACACAACTGTGAGTTATGAAGTCAGAATGGCAGTAAATAAATTGGAGATTGCGAGAAATGGTCTGAACTGAGAGATAAAAACTCGGAATTATGACTTTTTTTCTCGGAATTATGAGATATAAACTCACAATTGCAAGAAATAAAGTCAGAATTGAGAGATAAAAACTCGCAATTCTGACTTTTTTCTCTCAAATGCGAGACTGTATCTTGCAATTCTGACTTTTTCCTCGAAAATGCGAGTTTGTATCTCATAATTCTGACTTTTTTCCCGACAAATGTGAGTTTGTATCTCACAATTTTGACTTTTTTCCTCAGAATTGTGAGATATAAACTCGCAATTACAAGTTATAAAGTCAGAATGGCAGGATATAAACTTGTAATTGCAAGAAATAAAGTGAGAATTGGGAGATAAAAAAAACTCGCAATTCTGACCCTTTTCTTGCAAATACGAGTTTGTATCTTGCAATTCTGAGGAAAAAAGTCAAGATTGCAAGATATAAACAGGCAATTCTGAGACAAAGTCAGAATTGGGAGATAAAAACTTGTTGACTTGTGACTTCTTGTGTACCGTGAATTTTGACTTTATAACTCGCAATTGCACGTTTATATCACAATTCTGTCAGAATTGTGGGGTACAAACTCACATTTGTGAGTAAAAAGTCAGAATTGCAAGTTTTTTTTATTCCTCAGAATTGTGATATAAACACAATTAAGATAAAAACTTGCAATTCTGACTTTTTTACCCACAAATGCGAGTTTGTACCTCACAATTCTGACTTTTTTCTAAGAATTGTTATATAAAAACTTGCAATTCTGACTTTTTTACCCACAAATGCGAGTTTGTACCTCACAATTCTGACTTTTTTCTAAGAATTGTTATATAAAAACTTGCAATTCTGACTTTTTTTCTCTCAAATACTAGTTTGTATCCTGCAATTCAGATTTTTATTTTTATTTTTTTCTCAGAATTGTAAGATATAAACTCGCTATTGTGAAGTCAAAGTTGCAAGATATAAACTGGCAATTCTGAGAAATAAAGTCAGAATTGAGAGAAAAAAATATCTCAAATGCAAGTTTGTATCTTGCAAGTCTGACTTCTTCTTCCTCAGAATTGAGATAAACTCACAATTGCAAGTTATAAAGAACTTAAATTCAACAAAAATTAAACAAATTTACTTTTTGTTTGCATAAACACTAAAACAAAAACTTTATTGTTTTACATGACTAACAACAGTTCATCTCATAGGAAATGTTCAAATAAAACTTCAAAACGGTTTCATAAAATGGTAAACCTCACATTTTAGCCTTTAAATAAAGAAAAGGGTTGAGTCAAAATTATATTTGATTAACAAATGTTTATATGTATTTTATCTGATTCATAAATATTTCTAGATACCCATCTGAATTGTTTAAATGTAAACAATAAGCTTGTTTTTCATCAACCAGTCAAAATTTACAGCAGGGCATGCAAATTCAGTCCAATTTTTTTTTTTTTTTGCCAGACAAAAACTGCACACAGGCTAAACGTACATGTAACTCTGTAAATCCACTCTCTGACACTAGATGGCCGTGGATAAAGCAGCATTACGATTAAAGAATCAAATATTACAGGGAGCAAAAATGAAAACATCCATTTTTTTTTTCCTCAGAGTTGTGATATAAACACCCACTTAAGATAAAAACTCGCAATTCTGATTTTTTTTTCTTCTCAAAATTGTGATATAAACACACTTAGGATAAAAACTTGCAATTCTGACTTTTTTCTCACAAATGTGAGTTTGTACCTCACAATTCTGACTTTTTTCTCAGAAAAATGATATATAAACTAGCAATTGCAAGGTATAAAGTTAAAATTGCGAGATATAAACTGGCGACTCTGAGAAATAAAGTCAGAATTAAGAGATAAAAACTTGCAATTCAGACGTTTTTCTCTCAAATACTAGTTCGTATCCCGCAATTGAGAATTTATTTTTTTTGTTCTCAGAATTGTGAGATATAAACTCGCTATTGTGAAGTCAAAGTTGCGAGATATAAACTGGCAATTCTAAGAAATAAAGTCAGAATTAAGAGATAAATTTATCTCAAATGCGAGTTTGTATCTTGCAATTCTGACTTTTCTTCCTCAGAATCGAGATAAACTTGCAATTGCAAGTTATAAAGTCAAAATTGTGAGATATAAACAGGCAACTATGAGAAATAAAGTCAGAAATGCGAGATAAAAACGTGCGATTCTGAATTTTTTCTTACAAGATGCGAGTTTATATCCAGCAATTCTGATTTTTTTTTCCTCAAAACTGTGATAGAAACATACACTTAAGATAAAAACTTGCAATTTTGACTTTTTTCTCACAAATGCGAGTTTGTACCTCACAATTCTGACTTTTTTTCTCAGAACTGATATATAAACTAGCAATTGCGAGATATAAACTGGCGATTCTGAGAAATAAAGTCAGAATTAAGAAACAAAAACTTGCAATCCCGCATTTCAGATTTTTTTTTTTTTTTCTCAAAATTGTAAGATATAAACTCACTATTGTGAAGTCAAAGTTCTGAGACATAAACTGGCAATTCTGAGAAATAAAGTCAAATTGAGAGAAAAAAATCTCATGCAGTATGTAGCCTTTCTTATTTTTTATTCAGTGGGAAAATTGGCTTCCATGCTAATGATGCTGAAAATTCAGCTTCACATCACAGGAAAAAAAAAATCATGTTAATATATATTAATATATGTGATGCAAAGCTGAATATTTAGCATCATTACTTCCGTCATCAGTGTCACATGATCCTTCAGAAATCACTCTAATTTACTGGTTTGCCACCCAAGAAACATTTATTATTAATGATGAAAACAGTTGTGATTCTTTGAATTGAAATAACAGCAGTGATTAGAAAAAAAAAAAAATAAATATATATATATATTATTATTCCCAAACCTTTGATTAGTAGTCTACGAGAAAAAATATTTAATTTATTTTTAATGTTTTAATCCCCTTTTACTGTCACTAATTCATTTTAAACAGTCCTGCTGTGTTACAAATGAATTTTTAAAAGTACAAATATTCCATTTAGCCTCTTAATATAAGCTCACAAAACTGCATGCATAATGACGATAAAAGAATGATCAAAATGTAATTTAATGTGGTTTTAGATGGGATATAGCACAGTACTCGCCTTGAACATTATTCCGTGAAAAGCGGTCTGATCAAGGCTGAGCTACTTCTCTTGATGGCTGAACTCACATCTCAGCTTATGAAACAGAAGAATAAGTCTACCGTGGCGAGGTGCAGGATGAGCGATGTTGATGGGCCGTAATTCTGAAATAAAGCTACACGGACAGGAGGAATCAACTGCGGGATTTAATGTAGCAAAAAGCTCCGTGAGCATCACCTCCAAATAACAGCTGCCTCTGACCTTTTTATGAAGCGGAAGGCTAGGATGCATCAAGGAAAATCTTTGTTTATGTCTCCTCACAACACAGTCGTTTTGGTAGCCGGCAGCATTCACATGTTAGACATCAACATGATGGCTGAATAGAGGCATGAAGGGATTTTCTAAAGGATCCCAGTTAAGCAGGGGATCACTGTTAAACCAAAACAGCTTGTCAGCGCCTGGGCTGTATTTATACTCTTTCTGCAACCTCTATAAAGATGTCTGGCTTCATTTCTCTCTCCATGCTGCTGGAAGGAATGTCTGGATTCCCAAGTAAAAAAAAAAATTGTGAAAGACGTTTGGTTTCCTTTAAAATAATAGTGTGTGGTTTGCTGTTTTCTTGTTCTACTCTGATGACTGTTCTTATTAAGCAGTAAAATCATTCACTATCTGCCAAGGATAACTAACATAAGGCCCGCCAAACCAGCAACCCGTCAAAATAAAAGTTCTGTTTAACTTGAAGAAACCGTGAGGCTGTAGAAATGGTTCACAGTTAAGCAGCACACAAAGTAGGAGAAGGAAATAAAAAAGAAGGAAATGATCATTTGTGTTTCATATTCTAGAAGTGTGTAGAAAGGAAGGAAGCAGGTAGGGATGGAAATACTGTGATCATTTCTATTGTATAGTGAAGAAGGACAGAGGGGAAGATATGTGAACACCAAACAGAATTTGTCAATTTGAAACATTCTTGTTCTGATGTTCCCTTGATGTATGTTACAGTGAAGCAAACCTTCATTCAAACATGATTTCAAATGCACTTTGGTACAACAGAGGCTACTATAAATGTGATTTTCTCTTCAGAACCAAGTTACTCCATTTATCCATTATAAATGTTCTTAGGAGAACGGCAGGAACACCACATGGCACAGTGTGCTTACAAAGCCGGCATGTCAACAGTCCACAGTCTCAGCCAATCAGCAACATGAATGTGATTCATGGCTTCTCATCGTCATTTTACCCTTTATATTTCTCTGAATCTTTCACAAACACACAGTCTGAGATTTAAAGTCTTTTATCCATGTTTTTAAGCCGAATGCAAACACAACAGCGTCTGTCATACGTAGGGTTGGGTACCGAAACCCGGTGCCAATACGGCACTGGTACCCATGTCACCGGTATGTACCGGACCGAATCAGAACGCGAATTTCGGTGCCTCATTTCGGTGCCACTTCAATGCCTGAACTGTCGATTGAAGTATTTGTCTTCTGGTGCTATGACATGGATTGTAGAAGCATTGATTCATCAACATGCATGATCGCTAGTTAAATTTAAATACTGCATTCATGGGGTGTCAGAATGATCAGAAAATGTATTTACTGAATGAGAAAACTCATGTGAAAGTCGGAAAGCTTTGATGATAGAAATCCAAGACATCTTTGTAGTTACTATCCATTTTCACATTTCGAATTTAAAGCACAAATCGTCTGGAAATGAGACCATCCGAGAAGCGCGTGAATGCTGCAACTATCGTTACACTTGCTCTGACTGCAGCAGGTGGTTTGCCGTTAGCTTAGCTAGCTACATTAAACGCGTCTAACTTAAAATGCCAAAAACTAAACATTCTAAAGTGTGGCTATATTTCACGAGAAATGATTCAGACACTGCGACGTGCAGCAAATGTTTTACAGCAGTTGCGTATGAAGGGGAAAACGCGTCAAACCTAATGAAACATTTGACGGTATGTGGAATAAACTTGAAAGCAGAGGGATGCACCGTGTTTGACAGTTTGCAGACATTAGCTGGAGAGGTGTCGTACTTTGCCAGAGACGGCAAATATGTGATGCGATCTAGGAAAACCCAACACATGGTGAAATTTTACCTTTTTTAGGTTTTGACACCATATGAAAGCGGAGTTCAGGCCCCTTTCCAAAACTTCTATTTTTTACATAACCTACATTATGGCTATCTTAGGTTGGCTGATAGCGATGATTTTCAGGAATGGGATTTTGAGAAAAACGGCTTTAAAGTGAGACGGCTTTCACTTTCACTTTACGGGTTTAACGAGAGCTGTCTGTCAAGTTAGGAGCGCTACAGACATACAGACTAACGTTTGTTTTCCGTTGATCACCCATTTTATGTTGAGTAAATAATGCAGCCTACCTTATAGTAAAAGCGAGCGCAGCGCAACTGTTCGCGCACTGTGCATAAAACAGACTGTCATCGGACGACTCCTCTTTAGTAACTTCATCATCCGATCCTTCATCTCTGGATGTGAAATAGCCCGTAACATCATTTAGGGCACTGACATCACTAAAACTGAGCAGACTGAGACGAGTAAGATCGGTTAAGTGAGCAGCTGCAGTACTTTAGACGGCGTTGTTGTGCTCCGTCATCTCACGATATTAAGATAAATAAATACATAAATAAATAAATAACTTTGCTTGCCGTACTTTACACAGGACTGGTGGAGAATGTGAACTGTTACGCCTTTACTAAATATGTTACGTGGCTTATTTTGATAGGTTAACTGTTTTTGTGGTGTTAAGGGAAAGCACCTCCGCAGCGCGTTCTTAACATAGGAGAAAGACAGTCATTTCTGCTTGCTGCAATAAATGTCTATTTTTCTGCACTAAACAAGTTAATTTCGAAGAGATATTTTTAGAGATGATAGACAAGATGTTATAGAATAATAATTTAATGAAAAACGAATTTCCTGAAAACGTCCCACCGCGACATCCGACGGGTTTTCCCAGATCTCATCACATATAGTCATATTTCTGCAAAAGAATTGCTGAAATTTTAAGCTGTTAAATTATTGTAGTTGGGTTAGGTGGCTTAGGTTTTATTGTTGTTGCGTTTTGCATTGACTTAATAATGTATAGTACGACTTCTTTTTTTCTTTTTTTTTTTACTTTTAATACATTGTTCAATTTAAAGAACTTTTTTGTCCAATAAAAATATATTCTTGTGTCATCCACCACTTGGTGGCTTTTTTAAAAGTATCGGTTCAGGCACCGTTTTGGCACCGGTACCGTTTTAAAAGTATCGATTTGGCACCAGTATCGAAAAAACCCCAAACGATACCCAACCCTAGTCATACGCATTTCTTCTAAAAAAAAAAACAAACATTTTAGACTTTGTAGTCAGAACAGCCTTGTTTTTACAGTACTTTTAAAACTTACATCTACTGTAATTTTTTTTTTTGTGCCACTTTTTTTAACAATTTTTTTTCATAATATTCTTACGCATTTTTCCTTCTGCTGCAGTGGAAAACAGATTTTTAGGAGTTTAAAAGTCCTTTTGCTATGGAAGCCCGTTTCCGCCACTAAATAAGTTTTTTTTTTTTTTTCGCAATTCTGACTTTTCTGTTATAATGTCCAATACTGGGGTGGAAAAAAGGACTAATATTTTCTCAGCATTGCAAGTTTTTACCAAACAATTCTGACTTACTAACTCGCAATTGCGTTTGAGTTTATGAGTCAGAATTCTGAGAAAAAAGTCAAAATTCTAAGAAAAAAGTCAAAATTGTGAGTTTATATCATGCAATTCTAAGAAAAAAAGTCTGAATTCTGAGAAAAAAGTCAAAATTGTGAGTTTTTATCATGCAATTCTAAGAAAAAAAGTCTGAATTCTGAGAAAAAAGTCATAATTGCACGTTTATATCATGCAATTCTGGGAAAAAGTCAGAATTTTGAAGAAAAAAGTCAGAAGTGCAAGTTTGTATCACAATTGTGAGAAAAAAAGTCAGAATTTTGAGACAAAAGCCAAAATTACACGTTTATATAATCCAATTCTGAAAAAAGTCAGAATTTTGACAAAAAAGTCAAAATTGTACGTTTATATCATGCAGTTCTGAGAAAATAGTCAGAATTTTGAGGAAAAAAAAAAGTCAACATTACAAGTTTATATAATGCAATTCTTAAGAAAAAAAGTCAGAATTCTGAGAAAAAAAGTCAAAATTGCAAGCTTATATCATGCAATTCTGAAAAAAAGCCAGAATTTTGAGAAAAAAGTCAAAATTGCAAGTTTGTATCACAATTTTGAAAAACAAGTCAGAATTCTGAGAAAAAAGTCCAAATCGTGAGTTTGTATCAGTTTTGAGAAAAAAAAACAGAATTCTGAGAAAAAAGTTAAAAGTATGAGTTTGTGGCAGAATTAAAAAAATATATAAATAAATAAACAAGGATATTTTTTAATGCATTATGGCCGAGCGGAAGTAGTAAATTATCTGGAAGTGGAGAGGTGTATTTAAAGTGGAGCTGCACGAGAGAGCGGCAGGATTGAGCAAAGCGATGCAGGTTACCTGAATTGAAAACAAACGCCGTTACCGCATGGTGGAGACCTCGCTGTGTTTGGGTCGAGTGGATCGTTTTAAGCCCGGGTTGCTGAGCGATCATTTTGGTGTGCGTGCTGTACCTCTGAACACCGGCTGCAGAGCGAAACGAGTCTCTGATGCTAATGAAGGCAAGCGGGATCGTAAGGTGAATTCCTGTTCCACATCACTTACAAGTTAACGTTATATGTTAAGAAAAATTTCCTCCCCTGCCATTAGCGGCCAGCAATCCGCACGTACTACAATCACACACACACATACACACACTTTCTGCCTCACATAAACATCGCAAACATACACAAACATTGACACACGCACTTTCACAAAGCACGTAATTCTTTTTGTTTATTTGTATTTTCTACAAATACAATTTGAAGTGATTGGAAAAAAAATGTATTTAGAATCCTCTATTTAATGTGCTTTTTCTTTGTTTCTTTTGCTTTCTCTTGTTACTACTTTCTACCCCTATTGTTGATCGTAAGGGAGTGTTGAATCGGCTGAGGTTTTTTCACGCACCTGTGATTCTACCACCTCAGAGGCACCGTCTTTCATTTTTCAAGTTTCATTGTTTTCTTTTATGGACTACAAAAAAACTGAAAAGACTATTTTTGTTTGTTTGTTTTTTGAACTTTGTTGAAAATGTGAAATGTGAATGTGAACAAAAGAACGTTTTTTGTTTAACTCCATACTAATTGTTGAAAATATCACTGTGAAATTGTGAAAAGTTGCATTTAACCTAAAGATACAGAATGTAAAGTTTTCTGTTTTTCTTCTTTCTTTTTTTTTTTTTAAATACATCTTTGAAACTGAACGTATTTTTGTGTGGGAATTTCATTCAAATTATTTTTTTTGTACCGGTGGCTTAAAGAGCTATTCTGGGTAAGAAAAAAAAAAAATCACATTTGACAAGATTTACCTTGTCTGGTGCCCAAACTATTGTTAATTTGTCTAATTTTTGTATATATAGTTAACAGTCATTTTGTTAATATATTGATAGAAATTTTCTTAGCGCCAGCCACCGCTACAAGTTCATATCATGCAATTCTAAGAAAAAAGTTAGAATTCTGAGAAAAAAAGTAAAAATTGCAAGTTTATATCACGCAGTTCTAAGAAAAAAGTCAGACTTTGAGGAAAAAAGTCAGAATTGCCGGTTTATAACGCAATTCTAAAAAAAAAAGGTCAGAAATCTGAGAAAAAGTCAAAAATGTGAGATTGTATCACAACTGAATTGTGATACAAAAATTGTGAGTTTATGTCACGCAATTCTGAGAAAAAGTCAAAAGTGCGAGTTTGTACTAAACAATTTTTAAAAAGTCAGAAGTGCCAGTTTGTATCACAATTTTGAAAACAAAAATCTGAATTCTGAAGAAAAAGTAATTGTGAGTTTATGTCACAGTTCTGAGAAAAAAAAAGTCAGAAGTGTGAGTTTGTATCACAATTTTTGAGAACAAAAAGTAAGAATTCTGAGAAAAAGTCAAAATTGCAAGTTTAAATCATCTAATTCTGAGAAAAAGTCTGAATTCTGAGGAAAAATGTCAGAAGTGCGAGTTTGTATCAATTTATTTGAGAACAAAAAGTCAGAATTCTGAGAAAAAAAAGTCAACATTGTGAGTTTATATCACACAATTCTAAGAAAAAAAGCCAGAATTCTGAGAAAAAGTCAGAAGTGCGAGTTTGTAAGTCAATAATAAAAAAAGTAAAAAGTTTATATCACACAATTCTGAGAAAAAAGGTCAGAATTCTGAGAAAAAAAAAGAAGAAAAGAAGTGTGAATTTGTATCACGCAATTAAAAAAAAGTCAGAATATAAAAAGTCACAATTACCCTTTTTTCTTTTGTACTTTTTTCAGTGGCTGAAATGGGTTTCCATATTGTTTTTGCATATTTTGCAGTGCATTTAAATCAGAAAAAAAAGCAAAAGAAAGAAAGCTGTCTTTTGCCTTGAAAATCAAACTGCTCTATCTGCCTTCACACTGAGATAAACCAAGAGCACACTGTGGAAAATGACTTCCCAGCATCCTCTTGCAAGCCACCTACTGATATCTCATATGTGCTTTTTTTAGGAAAGAAAAAAAAAACACTTAGAGATGAAAAACCACTCATCTTTTCCCTCCCTTTATAAATGATTGAATAAGCACTTTAAAATGGCCATCCCAACATGCCAGGCTAGATCAGGTCACTGCGACAAAGAGAGATCTGACAGGACCAGCAATTGCCCACTCTGTACTTAAAGCATGATAGTATATGGACTTGGCTAGAACTACTGGAAAATTTCATCTCTGTGTGGTTTCGGTTTGTGTTTTATATCTGTGGTGCAACTGCAGCGCCCCTAATTACAGTGTCTTGGATTCACTAGCATGTTTCCCCAGCCAACCTAATCATATAGTACAGCTCTAACATTGGACAAAGAAACAGTTATGAGAGAAACGTCCCTTGACAAAAGCAAACCAGAGTTTGGGGAAGCTTGTATTGTTCAACGAGAAGAACTAATGTGAAATCGGGTCCCAGTGCTGATTTTAGCCTCGGGTTTCACTTTTTAGCCTGTTCGTTTAAATATGTGAAGGAGAGAAACTTTGTGACCAAAGCAGAAACCATCAGCTCTCGCTTTCAACCAAACCACATTTCGCGTCTCGCACCAAAGTGAAGTTCTGTGGTTTACGCTGGATGTGAGTCACAGGCGTGTGGTAAACAAAACAAAAAGCCAAAGCCATACTGCGAAACAACAGCTCATCGTTTTGTGAATATATAGTCGGTGTCTTTTGAGGAACTGTCCGAAATGCTAATTACATAGCAGCAGTTTAACGTTAGTACTCCGTTTTTAGTTACGGTATATGTTTTGCAGTTTTAACATCCTATAAAAAGTCACTATATAAGCAAGGTAAGAAATCTCTTCAATCGGTTCAGTGGCAGTGTTCCAGGACAGCACTTTACATGTTCATTAGCTTTACATATGTACTGAACAAGACTATTAACACCTCAACTATGCCTTGTCTTAATATAGTACGAAAATAATAGCACTACAAGAGGGTTTTAATACACAGCTAATTGGTTCATAAGTCACGTCTTAAGATCTTTTCATATCTCTTCAACACAAGAGGTGAGAAGCTGCTCTTCTTAGGAGGTTGATTTTATTATTTTCTAGCAAAATCAGGGCTGGAGCTAATTTTAGTCCATAAAAAAGGGGGGTGCATAAATTTACAGTTACTTTATTTTCTTGTTGACTTTTGTCTATTAATTATTAAATCTGGATTCATTGTTTAAAGTTCCTGCACTGCAAAAAATGCTTTTCTTACTTAGATTTTTTGTCTTGTTTCCAGCCAAAATATTTAAAAATTCTTAAATCAAGAAGGATTTTCTAGACAAGCAAAAATTGTCTTGTTTTCAGAAAAAAAGACATCAAAAATAAGTGAGTTTTTGCTTAGAACAAGCTAAATAATTTGCCAGTGGGGTAAGCAACATAATCTTATTTCCAGCAGAAAACAAGATTATTTCGCTTACCCCATTGGCAGATTATTTTGCTTGTTTCAAGCAAAAACTCACTTATTTTTGATTTTTTTTTTTTTTTCTGAAAACAAGACAATACATTTTTGCTTGTCTAGAAATCCTTCTTATTTTTTTTGATATTTTGGCTGGAAACAAGACAAAAAATCTAATGGAAAAGCATTCCAGTAATGGTATGTATTAGGGTTGGGTATCGTTTGGGGTTTTTTCGATACCGGTGCCAAATCGATACTTTTAAAACGGTACCGGTGCCAAAACGGTGCCTGAACCGATACTTTTAAAAAAGCCACAAAGTGGTGGATGACACAAGAATATATTTTTATTGGACAAAAAAGTTCTTTAAATTGAACAATGTATTAAAAGTAAAAAAAAGAAAAAAAGAAGTAGTACTATACATTATTAAGTCAATGCAAAACGCAACAACAATAAAACCTAAGCCACCTAACCCAACTACAATAATTTAACAGCTTAAAATTTCAGAAATTCTTTTGCAGAAATATGACTATATGTGATGAGATCTGGGAAAACCCGTCGGATGTCGCGGTGGGACGTTTTCAGGAAATTCGTTTTTCATTAAATTATTATTCTATAACATCTTGTCTATGATCTCTAAAAATATCTCTTCGAAATTAACTTGTTTAGTGCAGAAAAATAGACATTTATTGCAGCAAGCAGAAATGACTGTCTTTCTCCTATGTTAAGAACGCGCTGCGGAGGTGCTTTCCCTTAACACCACAAAAACAGTTAACCTATCAAAATAAGCCACGTAACATATTTAGTAAAGGCGTAACAGTTCACATTCTCCACCAGTCCTGTGTAAAGTACGGCAAGCAAAGTTATTTATTTATTTATGTATTTATTTATCTTAATATCGTGAGATGACGGAGCACAACAACGCCGTCTAAAGTACTGCAGCTGCTCACTTAACCGATCTTACTCGTCTCAGTCTGCTCAGTTTTAGTGATGTCAGTGCCCTAAATGATGTTACGGGCTATTTCACATCCAGAGATGAAGGATCGGATGATGAAGTTACTAAAGAGGAGTCGTCCGATGACAGTCTGTTTTATGCACAGTGCACGAACAGTTGCGCTGCGCTCGCTTTTACTATAAGGTAGGCTGCATTATTTACTCAACATAAAATGGGTGATCAACGGAAAACAAACGTTAGTCTGTATGTCTGTAGTGCTCCTAACTTGACAGACAGCTCTCGTTAAACCCGTAAAGTGAAAGTGAAAGCCGTCTCACTTTAAAGCCGTTTTTCTCAAAATCCCATTCCTGAAAATCATCGCTATCAGCCAACCTAAGATAGCCATAATGTAGGTTATGTAAAAAATAGAAGTTTTGGAAAGGGGCCTGAACTCCGCTTTCATATGGTGTCAAAACCTAAAAAAGGTAAAATTTCACCATGTGTTGGGTTTTCCTAGATCGCATCACATATTTGCCGTCTCTGGCAAAGTACGACACCTCTCCAGCTAATGTCTGCAAACTGTCAAACACGGTGCATCCCTCTGCTTTCAAGTTTATTCCACATACCGTCAAATGTTTCATTAGGTTTGACGCGTTTTCCCCTTCATACGCAACTGCTGTAAAACATTTGCTGCACGTCGCAGTGTCTGAATCATTTCTCGTGAAATATAGCCACACTTTAGAATGTTTAGTTTTTGGCATTTTAAGTTAGACGCGTTTAATGTAGCTAGCTAAGCTAACGGCAAACCACCTGCTGCAGTCAGAGCAAGTGTAACGATAGTTGCAGCATTCACGCGCTTCTCGGATGGTCTCATTTCCAGACGATTTGTGCTTTTAATTCAAAATGTGAAAATGGATACTAACTACAAAGATGTCTTGGATTTCTATCATCAAAGCTTTCCGACTTTCACATGAGTTTTCTCATTCAGTAAATACATTTTCTGATCATTCTGACACCCCATGAATGCAGTATTTAAATTTAACTAGCGATCATGCATGTTGATGAATCAATGCTTCTACAATCCGTGTCATAGCACCAGAAGACAAATACTTCAATCGACAGTTCAGGCATTGAAGTGGCACCGAAATGAGGCACCGAAATTCGCGTTCTGATTCGGTCCGGTACATACCGGTGACATGGGTACCGGTGCCGTATTGGCACCGGGTTTCGGTACCCAACCCTATGTATTATATGAATCTATACAGTATTCTGTCTATCTATCTATCTATCATCTTCTTTATAATTAATAAAATAACATTAACACATTTATCTGTATATGCATTATATTTTCATTATAATTCTGCTTTGAAATGTTATTTTAGTGTCATTGACAAAAATAAACTGTAATTCAAAATATTAACAAAAACTTGTACAACTAGTACTAGTTATAGTACTTATTTATTTGTTTGTGCATTTTTGTCATTATTAGTATTTTTTAGTTTACATTTCATTTTTATTTATATTTATATTAATATTTATATTAATATTTCAACTTTTTAACTTACAATGGGTGTAATAAGTTATTAAATAATTTCCATTTATTTATTCATTCATTTATTCATTCATTCATTCACATGTGTTTTTGGTCTTCAAGTTTTCATTTTTACTTTAATTATTATTTTAACTTTAAACAACAATGAAATAAAATTAACGTGATAGCATTCAATTACACAATAATACTTTATATTCTTTATAATGACTAAAACACTACATTAACATGTTTATCTGTATAATATGCATTATATTTTGTTAAAATACATTATACATTATATTTTGTTTTGTTAGTATTTAAGTTGATATAAAAATAAAATGTAATTCAAAATATTAACAAAAAATAGTACTAGTACAACTGGTAATAGTTGTAGTTTGTTTATTTAGTTTGTCATTATTATTATTATTTTTTTTTTTGTTTAAGTTTTTATTAAATATTAATAAATCATTTATTATCATTATCATATTATAATTTTGTTAGTTAGTTACTTAGTTGCACATTCTATGCCATAATTATTATTTTTGTTAAGTTTTTCTTAAATAAAATGAGCCTATTAAATAATAAATCATTTATTCAATTTGTTGGTTAGTTAGTTACTTAGTTAGTTACTTAGTTGCACATTCTATGTCATTATTATTATTTTTTTGTTTAAGTTTTTATTAAATAAAATGAGCCTATTAAATAATAAATCATTTATTCATTTTGTTAGTTAGTTAGTTACACATTCTATGTCATTATTATTATTTTTTAGTTTTTTAGTAGTATTATTTTTAAGTTTTTATTAAATAAAACAAGCCTAATAAGTAATTAATAATTTTCAAGTACTGAATTTATTTTGTTGTATTTTTTGTAGTTTAAGTTTTTAGTTTTAGTTTATTTAGTATTCCAACTTTAAACAACAATGAAATTAGTGTAATAAGTAATAAATAATTTTTATTTTTATTTATTGTTTTTTGTCATTATTTTTTTTGTTTGTTTGAGTTTTTATTTCTAGTTTAGTTAGTATTTCAACTTTAAACAACAACATAAAATGAGCACAAAAAATAATAATTTCCTTTATGTATGTATTTATTCATTCATTCATTTTTTTACATTAAGTTAATAATATAATAAAAAGTTGCACTGCAAAAGCATTACATAATCAATCAACCAATCAATAATTAAACATCAAAAAATGCTTTAAGGTGGCAAATTTTCATTTCCACAGAAGATAAATAGAAGCAATTCTGACATACCTAATTTTGTGATTTCAAAGACTTGAATAATGTAACCTCTACTGTATGGGACAGCAATAAACATACAGCTCTCAATTTCCAATATAATCCTATCCAGGATCTGCCTGGATTGATTAAATAAATCAGCCTGACCAAGACTAGCTAAAAAAGACATCTATAATATTTGACTGGCTTTGCTTCAAAATCCACAGTCAGATATTTGTGAGGAAAAGCAGAGACCTCTTCCTGATGTCTTCTTTAACCCATCATCACAGGGTCGTGTTCACAGGCCGGCACCCTGCGCAACGGAGTCAGAAATAGATCATGTGAAAGATGATTAAACATGGATTAGCTGCAGTGTTACGCTGGACCGCTTCATACCTCACAGCGAGAAGATGAGAGGAGTGAGGCAGACAGAGAAGCTTGGTCAATAGAAAATAAATAAATTAAAATCACAGCTCGGTCAAAGGAAGACTAAGAGGCCGTTTCAGATAACTGCGTAACTGCTCCTCGTTCTGTTAAACGAATGTAAGCTGATGATTAACAGCCGAATTGTCTCTTTGTTAATCAGCATATCTGAGCAGTAAATCAGCAGACGGCAACTCGGATTCAGCCCGAGGGACAACAGAGAGAAGACGAAGACGTAACCTAATGATTTTCTGTGTCGTGCAGCACCGCAGCTGTGAAGTGTTTTACAAATCCGTCAAATGTGTCTCAAGAAACCTGTTTACTCTGGGTGATCGATCACCCGTCATAATGTCTAGATAAATTAATAAATATTCTTCTAAAAATATGTTTTTTTTTTTTTTTAGCATTTTTTGAAAACTGGTTTTAAAGGAACAGTTCACCCAAGAATAAAAATTCACTGAAACTGCACCAAATTTACCAAAATTTGACATTGAATATGTAGACGAGGGTACTTCTTAATTTAAACAGATTTAAAGATATTGAGAATTACTTTCACTTGCTCACCAAAGGATCCTCTGCAGTGAATGGGTGCCGTCAAAATGAGAGTTCAAACAGCTGATGATATAGTGAAAACATCACTATAATCCACAAAATGAAAATTTGCTAAACTGCCCTAAATTTACCTAAATTTGGCATTGAATATGTAGGTGAGTTTATTTTTTTGTTTAAAAAGTTTTGAAGAAATTTAGAATTACTTCACTTGCTCACTAAAGGAACTTCTGCAGTGAATGGGTGCCGTCAGAAGGAGAGTTCAAACGGCTGATACAAACACCACAATAATCCACAAAATGAAAATTTGCTAAAACTGTACCAAAATGTACCAAAATTTGACAATGAATATGTAGATGAGTTTATTTCTTCATTTAAACAAATTTGAAGAAATTTAAAAGCACTTCACTTGCTCACCAAAGGATCATCTGCAGTGAATGGGTGCCGTCAGAATGAGAGTTCAAACAACTGATAAAAACATCACTTTAATCCACAAAATGAAAATTTGCTAAAACTGCACTAAATTTACCAAAATTTGGCATTGAATATGTAAATGAGTTTATTTCTTCATTTAAACAGATTTGACGAAATTTAGAATTACTTCACTTGTTCATCAAAGGATTATCTGCAGGAAATGGGTCCTGTCAAAATGAGAGTTCAAACATCTGACAAAAACATCACTATAATCCACGAAATGAAAATTCGCTAAAACTGTACCAAATTTACCAAAATTTGTCACTGAATATGAGAAATTTTGAATTACTTTATTTGCTCACCAAAGGATCCTCCTGCAGTAAATGGGTGCCGTCAGAAGGAGAGTTCAAACAACTGATAAAAACATCACTATAATCCACAAAATGAAAAATTGCTAAAACTGCACTAAATTTACCAAAATTTGGCATTGATTATGTAAATGAGTTTATTTCTTCATTTAAACAGATTTGAAGAAATTTAGAATTACTTCACTTGCTCACCAAAGGATCCTCTGCAGGGAATGGGTGCTGTCAAAATGAGAGTTCAAACATCTGACAAAAACATCACTATAATCCATGAAATGAAAACTTGCTAAAACTGTACCAAATTTTCCAAAATTTGTCACTGAATATGAGAAATTTTGAATTACTTTACTTGCTCACCAAAGGATCCTCTGCAGTGAATGGGTGCCGTCAGAATGAGAGTTCAGAACAAACAAATTCATCCACATCTTGAATGTCCCGAGGGTGAATACATTCAGCAAATTTTCATTTTTGCTTGAAGTATTCCTTTGAAGCAGCACATATCTAGCAAAACACCTTGTGGTAGCACAATGGATGATTGACAGGTGAAAATGCATTCCTTTGCTGTCATCCATGTTTATACTACAAATGTGATGTAGTAGTGTATGTTTCCGAATGCCTCTCAATATGGTTTGAGTGTTCACATCACAAAACATGCCAGTACTAGCATTGACCACACCATGTAGATCTTCATACCAGATGTAAATGTCAAGCTCAAAATAAAAGTGAACCTCCTTCAGATAAATTCCAAATCCTGTCAACTTTGTCAGGGAAAAATGAGATCCAATCTGTCTCCCCTCAGAGAAGAGTCTGAACTGACATTTTGACATGATCCAAAATGCTGATACAGCAGGACTGCAGCTACTAAGAGAAGGCAAATCGCAAATCTGTCAATCAAAAGTATTTCTAGGTCCTTTGATAATTAAGTATTCAACAAGTGATACTTTCCAGCTTCTAAAGTGGAGAAACACTGAAGGCTTTTCATTGGACTACTCGAGCTCTAGCTGTAAGTCAACAACAACCTAATCATTGGTTTTTACAGCAAATAATAGCTGTACTGCACTTGAATATTTCATATATTTATATAATAGTAAATGTACACAGCTAAAAACTAAAATTACAGATATTTTTAATCTTAAAAAGCAGGAAAAAAAAGAACATTTTCAGTGAACTTGTTTACTTTAAGTACAGTGGAAGAATATAATATTGTGCTGAAGCAGGCCTGGTTAAACTGTCTGCTGTTATGATGGGTGTGTAATTGCAGGAATTAATGCGAGATTAGAGTGTTTTAACTCAGCAAGGGCGCGAAGAGGACAAACCTCTCGCTTCCTCCTTGCTGATGCCTCTCTGCATGGAGTGCCATTATCTCCATTAAGAGCATTAAGCGCTGAGCTGGAGCATTGTCACCCATATGCATAGATCCTCACTCCGTAATAACACTCACATGCATATGAGCAGTCCAGGAGACATTATACAGCAGAAATATTCAGTGTATTCATATATTACCTTTTAAAAGTTTGTGATATAATAATTATAACAGTTGGGCTATACTAGTTACATTTTCCTCTTATACAGGTGTAATGAAAAGCTTGATATTAGGGCTGTCACTAATGATTATTTTGGTAATCGACTAATCTGTTGATTATTCTGACAATTAATCGAGTAATCGGATAATTCTAATAAAGTTGTTTGAGGTAATAAAAATATACCTAGGCAAACAATAGACTTTATAATGACTTAAAATACATATATAATAGCAATGAAGCAATAATTAGTTCAAATCAAGTATTAAAAGCAAGTAATCATATGATTTTATTAAACAAAATTGTTAAAATACATAGTATATTATAAACAATATAGCTAATGTACACTACGCATTATAACAAATGCCTACAGAGGGCGGTAATGGCCTGACAATTGTTTTTAAACTTTACTGCCCAATCTAATCCTTGTTTAATATTGACTATGTCTGCAACGATTCCTTGATTCTATTCAAGGACTCGATTTTTAAAAAATCCTCGGTTGCAATTTACCCGTGTTGAGTAATCGGCAAAATACCGGAAGTGGCGCATTTCACATATAAAAATCAAAATAAAGCATAATGCTATTAAGAATTCACAAACGCTATGATTCAATCAAATAAATATGCAATGGAGGTTCTCAAACTCCATCTCTGCATATTGCTGTGAGTTTATTTATTATAATGTTCACCTGGGAACACAACATGCGTTATATCGTTAGATGTATAAGGTAAATTGTTTATAAACCTACACAAACAAAGGAGAATACATCAATATCTTTCTCAATATGCTAACTGTTTATCGCAATTTCAAAATAAACGTTTAAACCCTCACTCTGAATTTACATGTTTTGATGTCCACATATTCAAGAAATGACAGTGGCTGTAGCTTTTCTATCATAAAGAAATGGGCAAATATGAAAGATCACGTGGAAATTTGAATGATAGGTCAATATTAAGTGGTTTAGATCGCACAGTAAAGTGTACAAACAAGCCGGCCGTTGAGACCCTCTGCAGTCATTTGTTATAATGTGTAATGTACATTACCTCTACTGTTTATACTACATTATGTATTTTAACACTTTTGTTCAATAAAACCATATGATTACTTTCTTTTGATACTTTGTTTGAACTATTATTGCCTCATTGCTATTATATATGTATTTAAAAAGGATATTGTTCACTTAGGTCTATTTTTATTGCTACAAAAAATAAATTATAATTTTCTGATTACAATAGAATAATTGACAGATTACTCTATTCCTAAAATAATCATTAGTGACAGCCCTAATATTGACTAAAGAACACTTAATTCAAATGTCATCCAAGATGTTTGTGTCTTTCATTCTTCAGTCGTAAAGAAATTCTGTTTTTTGAGGAAAAAAATTCAGGATTTTTCTCCATATAATGGACTGCTATGGTGCCCCGAGTTTGAACTTCCAAAATGCTGTTTAAATGTGGCTTCAAATGATCCCAAATGTGGTTGTAAACGATCCCAGCTGAGAAAGAAGGGTCTTATTTAGCGAAACGATCGGTTGTTTTAATTACAAAAATACAATTTAAATACTTTTTAATCTCAAACGCTCATCTTGTCTTGCTCTGCCTGAACTCTGTGTATTCTTGGCTCAAGACAGTTACGGTATGTCGAAAAACTCCCTCAACTTCAAAAATAATTTCAAAATCATCCTACATCGCTGCAGAAGTACTGACACAGTCTTCACAAAGTGAACATGCAAAGAAGATCAAACACCCTTAACAAAAAAGGTAAAATAGTGATATAGGACAATTTTGACGTTAAGGGAGAACATCAGTTGGGAGTTTTTCGACATACACCAACTGTCATGAACCGGAACAAAACAGTTCCAGGCAGAGTAAGACAAGACGAGCGTTTGACATTAAAAAGTATACCAATTGTATTATTTTTCTGAAAATAACCGATCGTTTCGCTAGATACGACCCTTCTTTCTCAGCTAGGATTGTTTACAACTGCATCTGGGATTGTTTGAAGCCACATTTAAACTGCATTTTGGAAGTTCAAAATCAGGGCACCATATCAGTCCATAATATGGAGAAAAATTCTGAAATGTTTTCCTCAAAAAACAATTTCTTTACAAAAAACATGAACATCTTGGATGACAAGGGGTGAGTACATTATCTGTAAATTGTTGTTCTGGAAGTGGACTTCTCCTTTAATATTTGCCCATTTCTTTATGACAGAAATGCTACAGCCACTCTAATTACTTGAATATGTGAACATCAAAACCTGTAAACTCAGAATGAGTTGAACAGTTAACATACTGAGAAAGATACTGATGTATTCTCCTGCATTTGCGTAGCATTATAAATGATTTAACTTACAAATCTGATAAAATGGCTCACTTTGCATTCCCAGATAAACATTATAATAAATAAACTCACAGCAATATGCAGAGATGGATTTTGAGACGCTCCACACACGTAAATGATAAGTTTGTGTAGAGCAGCATTTACTGTGAACAAAGCCACTCTGGCACGCACATATGTAACCTACAGACATGTAAATAATTAAAGCGCATATATTAAACATGCATCGCATATATTAAATTGAGTCATAGTGTTTGTGAAACTACAATAGAATTATGCTTTCGTAAGTTTTTTTAAATGGGTTTAATATAGGGGTGCTCAACCCTGGTCCTGGAGATTGACTTTCCTACAGAGTTCAGCTCCAACCCTGACCAAACACACCTGAACCAGCTAATTAGGATCTCAAGGAGCACTTGATAATTACAGACAGGTGTGTTTGATTAGAGTCAGAACTAAACTCTGCAGGAAAGTCGATCTCCAGAAACAGGGTTGGGCACCCCTGGTTTAATACATCATGCAGCCTTGGAAAACATTCTAATAATAATGCGTTTCATGGATTCCCATCTATGAAATGCATCCCTTTCAGTATTCTGCCAGTTACTCGACACAGTCAAAATGCAATCGAGGCTTTTTTGAAAATCGAGTACTCAAATTGATTCGAGAACTCCTGACAGCCCTACTTAATATATTACAGCTTTTAATCTCAGCTAGTTTCTTCACAGTGATTGTTGGCCTCTCTATGGCTTGTTCGTACGGCGTTCTGAAGGACGACCTTGTCTAGGTGATTAGATAGAGCTTCTAGTTCTCGATAATTGAACCAACAGAGACCACTGGGAGTTGAATCTCTCACGCTGTACTTGTTTGTTTACTTTATCTCTGACTTCTCCAGAATGCTCTTTCTTTTTTATTTTCACAGCTATCTTTAAGATTCACATCTTGAATAATAATTCTCTAACCATGGGATTTTATTGAGAAAATGAAAGTTCTTTTAATGATTCACAGGTAGATGCCAATTGTTAGGCAACTGTGGCATCCTTTGGGAGATATTGTGTGTAAACCTCCTAAGGGACTGAATATTTATGCCAGCAGCACACTGTTTTTATTTATTCAGAATAGCTGAACAAAAATAATATCAATGGGTTTCCATTTTTGAGGAAAAAAAAGAAATCATATTAAAAATAACAAAAAAAAAAAAAAATCTGTATGTTCAGCCACTAACGATGATAACGGTTTTAAATACACAGTTAAAAATGAGACTAATTTTCCAAAGTGATTACAGATGAAGCACAACCGAATAGAACACATGGATCTTAAAGGGACAGTTCACCCAAAAATGAAAATTTTGTCATTAATTAGTCACTGTCATGTCATTCCAATCCTGTAAGGCCTTCCTTCATTTTCGGATTTTTCGGTTTTTGATTAAATCTGAGAGCTTTCTGACTCTGCATAGACAGGCTGAACCACTGATGTCACATGGACTATTTTAACAATGTCCTTGCTACCTTTCTTGGCCTTGAACATGTCAGTTGTTGTCTATGCAGGGTCAGAAAGCTCTGGGATTTCATCAAAAATATCTGTTCCAAAGATGAACGAAGGTCTTACAGGTTTGGAACAACATGAAGGTGAATAATTAAAAACAGAATTTTCATTTTTGGGGGAACTATCCCTTTAAATATGTAACACCTGTGGTAGAGGTCATAAGAGACATAAAACCTACATTTCTTAACTGATGTAAAATTGTGACTCAAGCGAGAAAATGTTGTTTCTCTCTCTGTCAGACACAGATGCCTATATCCCGACATGATGTAAACATGTTAACTTCTTCACCATCTAAATCGACTGCGCACTTGTGCTCATGAAATATAAATTTTTTTTCTATTTCCAAAGTCACAGAGTTCGGATGTTTATCAATAATACATCTGTCTGTCTCTCTTCCCCTGCGCGCTCACAGATGTAACACTTGAGACGCAGACAGGTCAGGGGTTCACTTCACCAACCCTTTTCATTTTTACTTCTATATTGAGCTGTATTCTTCAGGAGGAAACCAGATCACATTGCCCACTCTTCAACTCTCTGCCTCTCTTAGAGTTACACCCACTTACACAGAAGACGAGCAAGGTTTTCGGCACAGACAGTTTCCAGGGCTCTTTCATGTGCTCGCGCCGGCGGTGTGAATGCCAAGACCTGCAGCACTCCTCAGAGAAAAAAAAAAGATATTCGTATGACCTTCTATCTTAAATAAATAAAAAAATAAATAAATAAGTAAATGAAGTAAAATAAAAAAACAAGTCTGAAAGAGTGCAGACAGAGAGTGGGCATCCTGAAACACTTAACTCACTATCACCCAGCATGCATTTCTGCATCAAAACAGAGCTCTTCAGCATGTTTACGGCCACCAGACTCATGCCACAAGTGCATTTACAATGGCACTTAAAACACCAATGAACTTGCTCAACATGGCCATTTTTTCTTGTGTATTTCTTACTAAAAAAAATAATAATAATAAGTGGACCTTAATTGCAGGGAAGTGGTGAATAACCACAAATTGTTGCGATAACATTAATAAAATTAATAATAATAATAATAATTAAACAATAAATTAAGCATTAACAATGACAGTAACAGTTGATGATAATGATGATGATGGTGACAATGACACAATTTATGTACAATTTATACAAAAGTAAAAAAGGAAATTAAAAACATTATTATTATTATTATTATTAACAACAAATATTATTGTTATTATCATGAAATATTGTCAGATCTTTTGGATTGTTTTGTGTGTTTTTCCCCAACGTATGCCCTTATTTGGTCTTTCCGTTTCCAATTTGTTACGTCATCGTCTGATTGTTTTCACCTGTCCTCCCCTGATTTGTTAGTGTATATAAGTTTGGTTGTGTCCAATGTTAGATCGTCGGTTCTTGTATTGTCATCCAGTTGTTCTACGTCATTCAGTCAGTTTACGTTGTGGTTGCGTTGGTTCCCTGCTGTTTCCTGTCCGTTCCTGTTCCCTGTGGATTACTTTAATAAACTCTATGTTTTGGATCTCCTCGCTCCTCCTCCTCATTCCACGCACACAATGCAATTGTGACAGAATCACCGACCTAGAAAAATGCTCTGGGCTGAGGATTTTCTTTTCAATATCCAACGACGGAGAGGCCGTTGGAGCAATACGTGGAGGAATTTCTGAGCGTTTGTCATCTGGTGAGTTGGAGCGACGCCACTATCAACGCGTGTTTTCAAATGGGGCTAAACGGTGATAAATTGTTCAGTTCCGCCCGCGGCCAGCTCTTGAATTTCACCCGCGCCCGCGGCCAGCTCTCGGACTCCAGCGCACCCTCCAGAGCCCGAGCTGCCTCAGCGCGCCCTCCAGAACCCGAGCTCCCTCCAGCGCGCCCTCCAGAGCCGGAGCTCTCTCCAGCGTGCCCTCCAGAGCCGGAGCTCTCTCCCGAGCGCCCTCCTGTGCCGGAGCTCTCTCCTGAGCGCCCTCCTGTGCCTGCGCCTCCCGAGCACCCTCCTGTGCCTGCACCTCCTAAGCCCGGCCTTCCTGTACTCTCCTGGGCTGGCAATGCCATAAGTTCCCCCAAGAAAATTTTGGGGGGGGCTACCCCCTCGATCATCCATGGCCGGCTGGACTGTGTACTCGGCCTTGGCTCCCCGAACTCCCTGACCCACCATGGCCGCCTGGACTATGCTCTTGGCCATAGCTCCCCGAACTCCCTGATCCTCCATGGCCCTATGGACTGTATGCTCCGCCGTGGCTCCCCGAGCTCCCTGATCCGCCATGGCACCCCGTACGGTACGCTCCGCCATGGCTCCCTGAGCGCCCTGACCCGCCATGGCTCCTTGAGCTCCCGGATCCGCCCTGGAGGCGTATCTCCTGTCCCTCCTGTGTCTGCCCCGCACGAGCCTCCAGGGCCCCACCCTCCCTCCCCAATGTAGTTGTTGCGCCTTATGGGGGGAGGGGGGGTTTTAATGTCAGACCTTTTGGACTGTTTTGTGTGTTTTTCCCCAACGTATGCCCTTATTTGGTCTTTCCGTTTCCGTTTTCAATTTGTTACGTCATCGTCTGATTGTTTTCACCTGTCCTCCCCTGATTAGTTAGTGTGTATAAGTTTGGTTGGGTCCAATGTTAGATCGTCAGTTCTTGTATTGTCATCCAGTTGTTCTACGTCATTCAGTCAGTTTACATTGTGGTTGCGTTGGTTCCCTGCTGTTTCCTGTCCGTTCCTGTTCCCTGTGGATTACTTTAATAAACTCTATGTTTTGGATCTCCTCGCTCTTCCTCCTCATTCCACGCACACGACGCAATTGTGACAAATATAATAATTTAAGAGTACATGAAAAATTCTAAAAATGTAATATAATAACAATAATAATAATAATAATAATAATAATAATAATAAAACAATCTAAACTATTATCATTATCATCATCATCAAATTTATATAAATTAAATAAAACAACATATGAAATGTAATAATAAGAATGATGATAATATAATAATAATAATAATAATAATAACAAAACAATATAAACTATTATTATTATCATCACCATCATCAAATTTATAACTGAAATAGCAAATAAAAAGAAAACATATTAAATGTGACAATAACAACAATGATACTACTACTACTACTACTACTACTATTAATAATAATGATAATAATAATAATAATAATAATAATGCAATAAATTGAGCAATAACAATTACAGTAACAATTGGTGATGATGATGAGGATGATGATGATGATATAATGATTCAATTTATGTACAAATTATACAAAAGTGAAAAAGGAAATTAAACAACAACAAAAACAACAATATAAATTATTATTATCAGTAGTAGTAGTATATTATTATTATTATTTTTATTATTATTATCATCTAATTTATACAAATTAAAGAGCACATTAAATAATAATAATAATAATAATAATAAAGAATATAAATTATCATTATCATCATTACACCAAAACAACATATTTTTAATAATAATAATAAATGATTATAAACAACAATATAAATATAAATATTATTATGATTATTATTATCATCATCAAATTTATACAAATTAAATAGGAAATAAAACAGCATATGAAATGTAATATTATTATTATTATTATTATTATTATTATTGTTGTTGTTGTTGTTATAAAACAAAAACAACAATATAAATTATCATCGTCATCAAATGTATGTATGAAATGCATATGAAAAACAACAACAACAACAACAATAATAATAATAATAATGAACAGTATAAATTATCATCATCATCAAAGTTATACAAATAGGAATTAAAACAGCACATAAAATGTAATATTATTATTATTATTATTATTATTATTATTATTGTTGTTGTTGTTGTTATAAAACAAAAACAACAATATAAATTATCATCGTCATCAAATGTATACAAATTAAATAGCAAATAAAACAGCATATGATGTAATAATAATAATAATAATTTAGTATTATTATTATTTGTATTGCTGTTTTTGTTGACTTATCATTATTATTAGTAGTAGTAGCAGTATTGATGATGATGATGAGGAGGAGGAGGACATATAATTTAGGGGTGCTCCGATTGATCGGCTACCGATCACTATCGGCCGATAATCGCTTGGGGATGTTTGATCGGCGGTCTCTAAAAAGGCCGATCTCATAAACCGATCTAAAACTGATTACGCGCCTGCCGTGAAAGGTTTGGTACGACATGCAACGGCACCGTCTCAGGCGCTTTTCGGCGCGGGTAAAACAATTAGTAATGCTGCAGGTGAGGTACAATTCATATTTCTTCATTAAATAACTTACAAAGTAATTTGAAAAATTATGTGAGCTGTAATTTCACAAACAGGGTGAGTGAATGACCGCGCGCTCTCTCTCTTTCACACAAAAGTGCGCAAATGGCTTCCAATCACCACATGGCTGCACAGTTGGCAAAGGAATTGTTACTTGCACAATAGAATCAGTGTCGCATCATCGCTAAAGTTTGTAAACTGCTTTTCTTTTTAATTCTTTCCAGTGTTTAACCATTCAGCGCTCGCGCGCTCTCCTGGAGACTGGGCGCTCATGCACACTTGAAGCGTAAACACATAACGCCACGTTCACATACCTCCGTTTGCAGTGCGTATTTTTTCCCGTTCTCATGCTAACGGATTAAAGCGTTCAAGCTGCACACGGTTGCAGTCTAGTAGTGCGTTCCAGGAGCGGTGTATCTGCAGCAGTGTACAGATCGTTTCGGCACGGAGTCTGTGCCGCGCGCGCAGAATTAAAGTGACAGCGCATTGTTTGCGGTAAACATGCTGAAAAGGTATTTTCAATAACAATGTTTGGATCTGAAATCAAAATAATGGATAAATATGTTTGTGGAAATAGATTTGTGATGTGTGCAAGCTATTGTGCAATAAATGCACAATTCTAAATATATATATATATATATATCTTCTATATATATATTTTAAGTCTCCTCTCCGCCCCTCAAATTAAAAAAAACTCCCCTCTCTCTCAAAACAAAACAAAACAAAAACAAAAACACCAGGCCCTGAATAAGTGTCTAAAAATCCTGATTGGAGTATCTCTATAAATAATATTACATGATTAATAGGAGGCTTTAAAAAGATCGGTATCGGTGATCGGATCGGCAGATACAGCTTCCTGTGATCGGCAATCGGCCTCAAAAATCCTGATCGGAGCACCTCTAATTTAATTGATAAATTATGTACAATTTATACAAACATGAAAAAGGAAAGTAAACAACAACAACAAAACCTAAATATTATTTTAATAATAATAATAATAATAATTATTATTATTATTATTATTATTATTGTTGTTGTTGTTGTCGTTAAATGATTCAATGAGAGAATACAGAGAATACAGAGAAACTATAGGGAGAAGAGGGGAGTTGCCCACATAAGTACCATCATGCACTACAAAGCAGGTTACATCTACAAATGTTTTAACAGAAAAACAGAAGCACAAAGCACAATATCAAACAGTTCTGAAAACAGTGTTCAGAAGTTATTTGTGAACGGCCAAAACTGCACACAGGAGATCAGATTCACTTTCACCCCGAAATTCACGATCTAGTGTGGCCGAGAATACTAACAAATGTTCCTCAGTGCTTTTTCCAGCAGTTCTTTCCTCTCGCTCTGTCGATAAAGGTGTGTTAGAAAGAACACAGAGTTGCCACTGGCTGAATTACATTATTGACTTGACGTGGCAGTGCAAAATGTCCGAGCAGTGAGCACCGCTGCTGTTTGCCAATGATCAGAGCTCTGTTCTGTGCGAATCAAACAGCTATCGATTTGTCTTTTCGTATTCCTTGCACTCGTCTCACCTTCAGCCCCGTTCCCAGCAACACGCGCCTCTCAGACGAGGCGGATCCTGCGACGACAAACACGCGGATGTTTAATAGATAATCACTCTGCAATCACAACATCGGCAGCAAACTATTTGCAAATTCCAGTCCCAGGTAAATACCAGCTGAATCAGAACGGCGTCGCGAGACCGAATTCTTATCTCCGTCGCCTTATTATCTCCGTCAGCTCAGTTAATGACTAAATTAGCCCAGCTATGAACCCAGAGTGAAGGCCCGCTGTAAGGCTCACGTTCGTCTCCCTCGAGACTCCACTGTAGATCTTATTTTCTCCTAATGAAGATGTGATTCTGGCACTTGGCTGAAGGCTGGTGCGTGGAGACCGGGCTGATCCACTTACCGAGCGCTGCCCAATGTATGTCAGATAATCTGCAGCTCGCCGCTAACCGCAAATGAGCCTATTCCAACATCTGGGTCCCACTGGGAGTCTAACTTATTAGTGTCCGCCGAGTGCTACTTCCAAGAAGGCGACACGCAATCAGTCGCATGAGGACCCAGTGTGTAAGACCTTACGATGAAATTACAAGAGCTTTTGTTGAACATAGAGTCACACATTGCAGAACTATACTGATTTGACCCCGTATAAGCAATTGCACTGCATAGCCTGAAAATAAAACCAGGGGTTACATTATTTTTACTTACAAATATTTATTTATTGAAACTTTTTAATGTAAATTGTGCAAAAATAACTAGAATTCCAATGTAAAATTACAAAATTACAAAATTACTAGAATATATTTTAATGTAAATAGCGCATAAACGACTAGAATTATGTACTTTCTAAATGTAAACCGTGCATAAATGTAAACTGTGCATAAATGACTACATATTTCTTGATGTAAATAGTGGATAAATGGCTAGAATGATTTTTTTTATGTAAATAGTGCATAAATTACTAGAATTATGTATATTTTATTGTAAATATTGCATAAATGACTAGAATTATGTATTTTGTATGCAAATACTGCATAAATGACTAAAATTATGTATTTTTATGTAAATAGTGCAAAAATTACTAGAATTATGTATTTTGTATGCAAATACTGCATAAATGACTAGAATGATGTATTTTTTAATGTAAATAGTACATACATATAAATAGTGCATAAATGACTAGAATGATGTATTTTTTTAATGTAAATAGTGCATAAATGTAAACAGTGAAAAAATGACTAGAATTATGTACTGTTTATTGTAAATATTGCATGAATGACTAGAATTATGTATTTTATTGTAAATAGTGGATGCATGACTAGAATTATTGATTTTCTAATGTAAATACTGCATTAAGACTAGAATTCTGTATTTTTTTTTCATGTAAATAGTACATAAATGTAAATAGTCCAAAATGACTAGAACTATGTATTTTTATTGTAAATACTGCATAAATGACTAGAATTATGTTTTTTATTTTATTTTTTTATTTTTTTTTAAAAAAGGGCATAAATGTAAACAGGGCATACATAATTAGAAATCTGTATTTTGTAACGTAAATAGTGCAAAAAATGTAAACGGCAAAAATATCTAGAATTATGTATTTTGTATGCAAATACTGCATAAACGACAAGAATGATGTATTTTTTCAATGTAAATAGTACATACATATACATATTGCATAAATGACTAGAACTGTTTATTTCCTAATGTATATAGTGCATAAATGACTAGAATTATGTATTTTATTGTAAATAGTGGATACATGACTAAAATTATTGATTTTCTAATGTAAATACTGCATACAAGACTAGAATTATGTATTTTTTTATGTAAATGGTGAATAAATGTAAACAGTGCAAAAATGACTAGAGCTATGTATTTTTATTGTAAATATTGCATTAATGACTAAAATTATATATTTTTATTGTAAATACTGCATAAATTACTAGAATTATGTATTTTTTTTTATTTTAAATAGGGCATAAATGTAAACAGGGCATAAACGACTAAAATTCTGTATTTTGTAATGTAAATCGTGCAAAAAATGTAAACGGCAAAAATAACTAGAATTATGTATTTTGTATGCAAATACTGCATAAATGACTAGAATGATGTAATTTTTAAATGTAAATAGTACATGCATATAAATAGTGCATAAATGACTAGAACTGTTTATTTCCTAATGTGTATAGTGCATAAATGACTAGAATTATGTATTTTTTAATGTAAATAGTGCATAAATGTAAACAGTGAAAAAATGACTAGAATTACGTACTGTTTATTGTAAATATTGCATAAATGACTAGAATTATGTATTTTATTGTAAATAGTGGATACATGACTAGAATTATTGATTTTCTAATGTAAATACTGTATAAAAGACTAGAATTTCTGTATTTTTATTGTAAATACTGCCATAAATGACTAGAATTATGTTTTTAATGTAAATAGTACATAAATGTAAATAGTGCAAAAATGACTAGAACTATGTATTTTCTTACTGTAAATATTGCATAAATGACTAGAACTGTTTATTTTCTAATGTATATAGTGCAGAAATTAATAGAATGTATTTTTTAATGTAAATAGCGCATACATGTAAACGGTGCAAACATGACTAGAATTATGCACTGTTTATTGCAAATATTGCATAAATGACTAGAATTATGTATTTTATTGTAAACAGTGGATAAATGACTAGTAAAGTCTGTTTATTTGACTAATTATTATTAATTAATAATTTTTTATTTATTTATTTATTATTATCCTCTGTAACAACTGAATGAGCTCCATCAGGTCTATGAATGAGAATCTCTCAGTCGCATTCTTTTGCTTGCAGCAATCGAGATGTTTCATAAATTGTTCGTTAATTCAGAAACAACAAAGTGCAGCAAAAGCACGGTGATAATTTCCTCATGAACAGAAATGAACGAATGTCACAAAGAGCTGCCAGGTATGTGCATACACAAGCGCTCACACCACAGCTCGCGATAAAGCTCGTCGGTTTATAAATTCAGGCAGAGATTCATACGTCTGAGACTCTTTCAGAAAGATAAAACTCAATCAAAGCCTTTGTTGACTAATAGCCGCCTGTGACTGAATCCTCAATGTAAACGTGTCAGCTCAGGGTCAGCCACAAGGATTCTCTGTAATTGGCACCATTGAATAGAAGGCCTCGTCAGGGAAGCAAGGCTTTATTTCCATAGAGACGGCTCATCTGTTGCTATAGTTTCAACACGACTTAGTGCCTGTTCTTAAGGCTGAGGAGAAAATACGGCTAGTGTCCCTGAGGATGGCTTCTGAAGACGAAGGCAAAAAAAGCAAATATGTTTGCTCTGTCGGAGCCGGGGACGACGCATATAAAAGTCAGAGGCTTTCAAGGATTCAAAAGACCAAAGATGAATACTTTGATAAGCCGAGGCAACACTTTTTCACACAGTCTGCCTTTTTTATCAATATGGCTGATTCTCTAGACACAGCTACAAGGCAAAGCTAACACCTATACAGGGAAAGAAAAAAGTCTTTAGAAAGCCAAACAGAAAATCTAGATTTAATCAACATTTCATAACAAAACCTTAGAAATTCTCGATTCTTCGAATGTCAAATGGTAACATTTTTAGAACCACAACTCAAAAACAGTTTATAAGTTAAATTAAATCTTACATTAATTATAATTATTTGATTCAAAATAATTTCAGATAAAATGCAAAATTAAATGTAGCCCACAAATTAATATAATAAATAATAAAGACCAAATAAACTAATTACAAGCAAAAGAAGAAATAATATTAACAAAACAAAATATTTTAATTCTTAATTAAAAAAATATATATATATATATATATATATATATATATATATATTCTGATCAAAAAAAAAAGAGATTTTAACATTTTTGATAACATTTTCAGTACCACAGCTAAAAAAAATAATTTTGTATTGAACGCTTTCTTTATTTAAAACAGTTAATTTAGTTTTATAAGTTAATTTAAATCTTACATTGCTTATAATTTAAAAATTATTTGTTTTAAAAAAAGAAAATACAAAATTAAACGCAGCCCCCAAATCATATAATAATTGATAAAGACCAAATCAATTATAAGTAATAGAAGAAATCATATTAACAAAACAAAATTAAACATTTTAATTATTAATTGTTTTAAAAATATTTTTAAAAATAAAATTAAAAAAATGGAATGTAGCCCCTAAAATAAATAAATCAGTAATAGTTTTCAAAGTTTTAAATTGTTTATTTCAACTAATTACAAGCCATAGAAGAAATAATAAAATAAAATAAAATAAAAAATCATTTTTTATATTATTTATATTATAAATTATATATATTTTTTAATAAATTAAAATATAATACAAATTAAAGTAAAAAGCTTAAATAACTTAATTACTTTTGTTTCATATTATTTATATTATTCATTAACTTTGTTTTAAAAACTAATTCAAAATAAATTACAAAATTAAATGCAGTCCCTAAATTAATATAATTCAATAGACCAAATAAACAAATTACAAGCAACAGAACAAATAATATCAACTAAACAAAACAAACATATATATATATATATATATATATATATATTTTTTATTTTTTTATTTTTTTTTTTAAGTAAGGTAAAAGTAAGGTAGCCCCAAAATAAATAAACCTTTTAATAGCTTTTAAAGTTTTTAAAATTTTAAACTGTTCACTTCAAATGTCAGTAATACATTTTGAAATAAAGAAACTAATTACAAGCAATAGAAAAAAAAAATAATAATAATAAAGTATCAAGTTAATACTTAAATAACTGAATTAATTATTTAAAAAAATATTTAAATAAAATACAAAATTAAATGTAGCGCCCAAATTAATATAATAATAAAGACCAAATAAAGTAATTACAAGCAACAGAAGAAATAATATTAACAAAACAAAATAAAATATTTAAATTATTGACTGTTTTAAAAATGATTTTAAATTAAATAAAAAAGGAATGTAGCCCCTGAAATAAATAAATGCATTAGTTTTTAAAGTTTTAAATTGTTAATTTCAACAGTAATATTTTTTTAAAATAAAGAAACTAATTACACGCAATAGAAGAAATAATAAAAAAAAAATACTTAACTAACTCAATTATTTCTTTTAAATATAATTTAAAGTAAAATACAAAATTAAACATAGCCCTCAAATTACCATAATTACTAAAAAACTAATTTTTACAATTGTTTTTTTTTTTTTTAACAAATTATTACAAAAGCCCCTGAAATAAATAAACCATTAATAGTTTTCAAAAGTTTTAAATTGTTTACTTCAACAGTTAGTAATACATTTTGAAATAAATAAACTAATTACAAGCAATGGAAATAAAATATAAAATAAAGTAATAAAACTAAATAAAATATTAATTTATAATTTGTTTCAAAAATCATAATGAATGTAGTCCCAGAATTTAAAAAAATAAATGTTTTCAAATTTTATATCGTTCATTTCAACAGCCAGTAATAAAGACCAAAGAAACTGAATACAAACAGAAGAAATAATACATAATGGATAACTGTAGGTATATTCATTTGGATTTATGCTGCAAGGCCTAATTCAAAGACTACAAATTGTTCATATGCTTAAATACACTTAAACAGTTGTTTATTCATTAAAGAAACAGTCTGTCCATCTAAATTACGTATTAATCAATCAGCCAAACTTCCAAACACTGAGCGCAAGCCGAAGTGAAAGTTTGAAGGGAACGAAACGAAACTTCATCCCTATAATTCCTTATTTAACAATTCACTCCGCTAATGCCCTGTGTCATGTCTCCAAAGGTGGCAACAAACTAACTAAATGGAAATGGAAATCAATGCTTCTTCATGACATAATTAGAGAGGAACAAAGCCACAGGAGTTAAATGAGGACGTGATAGGTCAAACGCTCAATTGAGGAATAAAGATCATTGATATTCAGGTTTGTCAAACGCCTCATCATCGCGTCTGGTCGCCTCCCACAAATTGCCGGAAAACACGGCGGCTGCTGTTTAATGGCCATAGGGGACGCAGTCGAACAAATGGAGCACGAATGTCACGCTGGGCGAAGCCGACAATTAAATACTAAAATCATAATCAAAACACTGGTGATGAGCGAGTAGCACATATAGGGCGAGCCTGAAAATGTCATGTTATTTATGACCGAGCTCAAACGCTGACCTTGCCTTGATACAGGCAGATATAATTGCATTTGAGCTTTTTAAAGGAAATTGAAAGCGATCTCTGTTGATGTTTAGACCACTGGGTGAAGTCTCATTACATGGCTATTATAATTCATAAGGAGAGCAGGCTTAGAAGAGTGTTTGAGAGATTAGTTAACGACACCCGGCACTTCGGCCCGCGCTGATCCGTAATAAACTGACTGAACGCAAATCTGGAGCCATTAATGATGTTGATGTGCCCATTTCCCAGAGTTCCCCAAGGCAATGTCTGGCATGGAAGCATTTCCCCTCGGAAATAATCGAATAAATAAAAGAATTAAACGCTGAAACGCTGCACACTTACAACACTATTTTCATTTCAGAAGATAAAAGTGTGTTAAATCAAATAGTGTGTAATTAAATGAAATATCACCCTAATTTCTGGATTTTAGTTACATTTATTATATAATATTATTGCCACTCACTCATACTAGCTTTACAGAAGTGGAAATTTTCATAAAGGGCACTAAATGAAAATTGAAAATGCTTATGAATGATTATTTTCATATGGGTTACAATGTATCACAAACCATTTTAATCTGAAAAAGAAAGTAAAAGTACAAAGACTGCAGTGGTATTTACAATTATTTATAATTACAGTATTAAGATTTTGAATTAGCTTTCATTTTTATATTTTAATTTATTTTTGATTTAAATTGTAGTAATTCTGTGCTCTTGTAAGTTCTCTTTTATATTTCTAATTTATTTTATTTCAGTTTTAATTTATTATCAGTATATATCAGTATTTCATCACTATTTAATTAATACAATTTAGCCTCGTTTTAATGAAAAATGAAATAAAATAAAATAATAAAAAGTACAAAGACTGCAGTGGTATTTAGCATTATTTATATATAATTACAGTATTTATTTAGATTTTAAATTAGCTTTATTTTTATATTTTCATTTATTTTTGTTTAAATTGTAGTAATCTTGTTGTGCTTTTGTAAGTTCTTTTTAATATTTCAAATTTATTTCAGTTTTACTTTATTTTCAGTATTTCATCAGTATTTAATTAATACAATTTAAGCTTCATTTTAATGAAAAATAAAATAAAATAAAATAAAATGTACAAAGACTGCAGTGGTATTTTGAATGATTTATATATAATTACAGTATTTATTTAGATTTTAAATTAGCTTTAATTTTTATATTTTCATTTATTTTAGTTCAAATTGTAGTAATCTTGTTGTGCTTTTGTAAGTTCTTTGAAATATTTCTAATTTATTTCAGTATTAATTTATTATCAGTATTTCATCAGTATTTAATTTATACAATTTAAGCTTTATTTTAATGAAAAATAAAATAAAAATTGCTTTAATTTATATATTTTCATTTATTTTATTTCAGTTTTATTTTATTATCGGTATTAATCAGTATTGCATCAGTATTTAATTTATACAATTTAAGCTTCATTTTAATGAAAAATAAAATAAAATAAAAAGTACAAAGACTGCAGTGCTATTTAGCATTATTTATATATAATTACAGTATTTATTAAGATTTTAAATTACCTTGAATTTTTATATTTACATTTATTTTATTTTAAATTGTAGTAATCTTGCAGAATATGTGCTTTATAGGTACTAATAAACAGCTAATATGTTAATAATATGGAAGCAATAAGCAACTACTTAATAGTAAGAATTGGTCCCTATATGAAAGTGTAACAAAAAATAAAATAAAATAAAATAAAATTAAATTAAATAAAAGACTGCAGTGGTATTTAGCATTATTTATACATAATTACAGTATTTATTAAGATTTTAAATTAGCCTGAATTTTTATATTTTCATTTATTTAGATTTGGGATTTTTATTTAAGATTTTTAACAGACAATAACAACACAGACAGTTAATCCAAGATGAATAAATGAAAGCAGAAAACCCTCACTGAAACCAATAGCACATGATTATGTTGGCTGATTTGAAAAGAGATGAACAGAGTTAACCTCGTCACTTTTATAAGAGCTCTAGCAACAATATTTCAGCATATCTTTGGCTTTTTTTTAAGAATCTGATTGAAACTATCCAAACATAAAAGTACTGCTTAACTAAAAGAGTAAAAGTTTGCTTGATAAAATGACAGATGGCAACAGGAAGGTAGGATAGGTCGGTGATATTTTTAAGCTGGGGTTAAGCAAAGAAAAATCACATTAAATAACTACTACATTTAAGATATATGTACTTTGGCAGTAAACAGCATCATGCTATTTGCTTTTTGTAAATAAAGTATTAATTAACGTATTTACAGTGTAAAACAAGTGAGCATTCCCTTAAGCCCTTACGCGACATAATCTGTTGATATGAATTTCAATTATTATTCATGTACCTCAGGGTGTATCTTATGTCATGCAGTTAATGTTTATTTCATTATATTAGTTTTGTGCATTACCCTAATGGTATCATGCGTTTGTTTATAATTACAAACTATAAAATATACAGTACAGTATAACAAATGTCAAGCAGTGCCACCACATATGCTGTCAAAGGGCTGATTTCTGGCAAACACAGATAGCATTTTTTCCCTACAGTATACAAATAATGCCTCATGTTACATAAACTGAAAAAAAGAGTCCATGTTTTACCAAACAGGCAAAAAAGCAATTTCGTAATTGCCTGCGTCGCCTGCCTCAGCACTTAAACACAAACAGAATTCGGTGTGTGTATTTTCTTGAACTCTCCGGTAATGTTTTCAAATGGGTTTAGTTGCTATGGTGAAGCGAAGGTGACGAGAAGAGATAAAAGAAAGAAAAAAAAAAGAACTAATGTAATTTCAGTAGCATTTCCTTTGAGTGATGTGTGTTGTAATGGGGCGGTAATTGAAGAGGCCAGCTCTGAATCAATAGCAAAGCGGAGCATGCGGCATGAATCAGCCAAATCGTCCTTTATGACACGGCCACCAGTCTTCATAATGAACGAGCAGCGATCCTTAAATTGGCAACTGATTTCGGCTGTTACGGATGCAGAGTACGCTTGCGGTGTATGAGAGAGCGCTATGTACACAAACAGGGTAAATTAATAGAAAAAAGAAACAGAAACCACCAAATAAACCCCCAGACGAGGCGTTCGTCCTACGTTCTGCGACGGAGAGCAGATGGGATGTATAGTGCTGAAAATCTAGCACAGACTGCTGGTGGTTCATATTAAGCCTAGGTAAACAGTATTTGTCTTTCTGTTCGAACGCTGAGCTTGGAATAATCACATCGCGTTGTTCTGATGAAGTTTAATGCAGTTAGCTCCTGCTCTGTGAGCTTTTCCATCCAAAACTGCCGTCTGTTGATGTCATGTGTTTCTCCAAAACTATACGGGAGCAGGTGGCTGCTGTTAAAATGGCATCTCATCCTCTCTGATCGGCAGACACCAATCAGGAGATAAATTAAAAACAGACTACGAGCGCGCTGAGAGTCAAGCCATCTGCTATAGGTCAGTTTTGGCATTTCTTTTTTGATTGGTCGGATCTGGGTTTGGTTAACTGGTTGCCAAACCGAGAAAAACAGGCTGTTAGATGCTAATCTCATAGGAGACTTTTGACTTATCTGAGTGAAGTGATAGAAAACCTGTGCGAGGGGAGGTTAAAAGGATAGTTCATCCAAAAATGTACATTTTGTCATCATTTACTCACCCTCATGCTATTCCAAACCTTTTTTTTTTTCTTCTGCTGAACACAAAAGAAGATATTAAAGATGCTGGTAGCCATTGACTTCCATAGTAAAAACAAAAATACTAATGAAGTCAATGGCACCAGCCATTATATATAATGTTTTTGGGTGATGCTGTTTTGTTTTTGGGTGAACTATCCCTATAATTTGTGCAGACAAAAGTCATTTATTGTTAGGCCTTTCAAACAATTAATCGCGAATAATCACAAATATTTGCATCCAAAATAAAAAAATTGTGTTTACATAATTTATGTGTGTATACTGTGTATATTTATTATGTATATTATTATGTATATATATATATTTATATTTATATATTTATATATATATATATATATATGTGTGTATATGTTTAAATATACACTACTATACACAACACACACACACATATTATGTAAATACAAACTTGTATTTTGAATGCGATTAATCATGATTAATTGTTTGACAGCCCTATTCAAGAAGAATTTTAAAGTGACATAAGTGTTTACAAAATATGTGTGTGCACTGTGTATATTTATTATGTATGTGTGTATATATATATATATATATATAATTACACACACGTACATTCAAAAGTTTTTGAACAGTGAGACTTTTAATGTTTTTATAGTCTCTTTTGCTCACCAAGCCTGTGTTTATTTTATTCAAAATACTGCAAAAACAGTAAAATTTTGAATATATATTTTACTATTTAAAATAACTGTTTTCTATTTTAATATATTTTAAAATGTAATTTATTCCTGTGATTTCAGCAGAATGAAAGCAGCTCAGTAGATTTTGTATTTATTTTTTTTATTTTTTTGCAGGTTTCTCTGATGAATAGAAAGTAAATAGAAATCTTTTGTAACATTATAAATATCTTTAGCATCACTTTTGATCAATTTAAAGCATCCTTGCGAAATAAAAGTACTAATTTCTATACTGACTCCAAGCTTTTCAATAGTATAGCGTATACCGTTAAAAGCCTTTTATTTCAGATAAATGCTGATCTTTGGATCTTTCTACTCATCGAAAAACCTTTAAAAAATTTACTCAACTGATTTAAATATTGATAATAATAAAAAAAAAATGTAAACTGCAAATCAGCATATTGGAATGATTTCTGAAAGATCATGTGACACTGAAGACTGGAGTAATGATGCTGAAAATTTAGCTTTGATCACAGGAAAAAAATTACATTTTAAAATATATTCAAATAGAAAACAGTTATTAAATAATAAAAATATT
>VONZ01000200.1:1037500-1060730 GCA_012976165.1 Labeo catla
AACCGCTTTAACATAATCCATAAAGCAACACCAATAAAGGCAAAGTGGTAGCCTAGATTTTATTACTTAGGCCTATGCATTTTACTGTGAAATGATTTTTTTCCCCTCAATTGTGATGATGGGCTATTACAAAAAAATAAATAAATAATAAAATAAAATAAAATAAAATAAAATAAAATAAAATAAAATAAAATAGTCATGCCTATTTAGCCATGATATACATACTGATTATACATTAAAAATTAATTACAAAAAAAAAATAAATAATAAATAGTCATAATAAATTACATAGTAATTACAGTAATAATAAATTACTATATAATAGTAAAATAAATTACTAGTAGTAATAAATAGTAATAGTAAATTATTAAATTAATAATAATAAATTACTATTATAAATAATAAATAAAATAATAAAATAAAATAGCCATGCTATTTAGCCATACATGATGATGCATAAAAATAAATAGAAAATAATAATACAAAATAATAAAATATCAAATAAAATAGCCATGTAATTTAGCCATGATATACATAATAATGTGCATTAAAATAATAATAATAATAATAATAATAATAATAAAATTAAATAAAATATAAAATAAAATAGTCATGTAATTTAGCCATGATATACATAATGATGGTACATTAAAATAAAATAAAATAAAATAAAAAATAGGCATGCTATTTAGCCATGATACATTAAGATGATGCATTAAGAACCAATATATATATATATACATACATTAATGACAAAAATAAAATCTGAAATAAAATACCCATGTAATTCAGCCATGATATACATAATGATGATGCATTAAAAAGAAACTAAAATAAAATAGAATAAAATAAAATAATAAAAACTAAATAATAAAATAAAATAGCCATGCTATTTAATGATATACACAATGATGATGCATTAAAAATACATTTAAAATGTAATGATGTATTAAAATAAATAAAATAAAATAAAATAAAATAAAATAAAATAAAATAAAATAAAATAAAATGTCTTGAAAAGAAAGAGCTTAAGAGCTTGATATATTATTGAATATTCATCATTAATATATATATATATATATATTTTTTTTTTTTTTTTTTTTTTTACAAAGACAAACTGTACACTCACAACACAAGTACACCCTACCAACTGTTATGGTTATGACTTCATAACTGATTAAATGAACATGGGTTATTAAAAAATCATTAAAAGCAGATATATCACAGGACCTTTTTTTCTTGCTAATCTGAAATAAAGGAGCCTGATATATTATAATATATAATTAAAATAAAAACATTATCAAAAAGACATCTATTAAAACTATGTATTGTTATTAAGACATCACAGCCATTAATAAATTAACATAACTGCCAATGTTTACATACAAACACCTAGAATGATGTGCAAATGTGGTAACATGAAAGCACAGTGATCAGCCAATCGTAACTGAGGCTATTTACATATAAAGTCTTAGAGGAACAGTTCACTCAGAAAATAACTTCTATTCCACATTTGGCAATTCTAGCAATTTTGAAAGACATAAACGTGCCAAAACTGACATATTGTGAGTTAATACAAAAAAAAAGTGTAACTATTCATACAAAAATGAAAAATTATGAAAAATTTTGAATCCCATGGTAGCACACACAGTCTGTGTATTTATAAGAGTGTAAAACACTTGCATGAAACTAAATCACAATGTTTTGGAATCAAATGATATTATAAACGGGCTTCAGGGAAAAGAATAAAACGCTACAAAAGTGTAGCATATGGCAGCTTTAAAAGTACAGAAGGCTGTTTGGCTATTTGCCGTATTAAAAAAGAAAGAGGGACGGCTTGTTTTCTAACAGGGAGAGGAAAATCTGGAGTTTGTGCACGATGTGCTTCTCTTGGCTTTGCGGATAGCTTTGGGTATATCGATCGAGGGGTGTTTTTGGATGTTTGGGAGCAGGCTGTGAGGAGCGTATGAAAGGTTATGTGTTGGAAAAGGTCTCGGCACTGGAGTGGAGCTGCAGGTTTGTTTAGCTGTGCCGTTCTGAATGCTAAAACAGGAGGGGAGGCTGCAGCATTCCTGCAGCCACTATCAGTGCTGTCAGACCCGAGGCACTGCTGGAATGCTCAAAGCGCCTGTGCTACACAAGCCAATAGACAAGCACATGGCTGCATGCCTAACACACATGATAGCTGAAACTCAACAACTTCAAATACTAAGTTCAAGTTTGATGTGCAATTCTGTCCCACCTCTACAGAAGTATTGCAGCAAAATCATGCGAGAGCACGCTAAACCTTTAGAGATTTCTACATTTTCTTCAGAAAATGTGAATTATATCTGCCAGTGCAAAATATAATGGCACAAATGGTGTCGGAGTGGTTGCCAGAGCCTTGCTATATGGTTAATGTTTTTAAATTAATGTTTATAAGTGAAAATAATGTCCACAGAACAAACAGAATGAAACACTGGACTTGTGTAATTAATTAAGGATACATGATATATTGATACCATATTAGTTACTTGAGAAAGAAAGAAAGAAAGGACAATATTGGATTTAATTATGCAGGCGCAAGTTTACATTACTTTTTCATCAGCATAATATTAATAGGGCTGGGTTTTGACACAAATTTCACCATTAAATATGATTCTTTTTCGCAAGTTTGCGATTCAATTCAATACTGATTACTTAGGATATATATCAGGCAAAGTACATGCCAAATTTTCTCAAGGAAAAAAAAAAATCTCTCAACTAATGCTGTAAAACATACATGAGAGTCAACTGATACTACATTAGTATGATTTTGAATGTTAAAATTAACTTATTTGTATACAAACGCTTAAATTACACCATAACATTATATAAGAAAGTTACAATTACATATACGTCTATTCCAATTTGAAACCATTTAAATGGTGGCTATCATAAAAACTTGACGGATTTATTCAGACATAAGTAAAACATTGAGGAACAGCCAAAATTATAATGAATATGTTATATGGTGAATATATTTAGCTAAATACTCCTCTATACAGTTCATTTTTTGTAGCTGACAAACAAGTTTATAGTTACCGAATATGTTTTTTCTTGAGGTAAATGTTGACGTTACGTGACATGTTGTTTACAATATGACATCTTTTCGCGTTTGAAACACTAAATGAGCGACTACATGAGACAGAATTGGGATTTCGGTTAATAGTACTCTTTCTTTTAACGTACCTTTGGATGTTTATTCGTGTTTACTGTGCTGGAAGTGGTACTGAAGTAAATGAGACGACCAGTTTATCCGCGCTTCCCGTTGCCGCTTCTCTTGAATGGAGGCGCGACGGCGATCTGTCACTCCACATTAAACAGCACCAAAACGACATTTTTGTTTGAATACTGTCGTAAAACAGACAGGGTGTGACATCTGAGACTTTGTTTCAGATCATAAGTAAGAATACCTAAAACTTACTGCGATTTATTAGATGGGAGGTGAGCTACAATGTTCCATTCGTTAACTGAAAAAAGGCTAGAATAATCGATTCTTGGGATTTAAGATTCAATATTGTTCTCAAAATTGAGAAATCGATGTTTTTAACAGAGCCTTAATAGACTAATGATTTAACAACACTGTTAAATGTAATATTTAGCAAATATCAAAATATCCACAAGCTAATCAACTTTGAGTAGTATAGACAGTACAGATTAACACTGTACAGGATATAATTTTGGGAAACCTACAAAGATTAAAATAAAACTAAATAAAATATGAAAATTACATGACATCCCTGCTACAAAAAAACAGCTAAAACCAGTTATATAGGCTGGTCTTAACTGGCCAGCAGGCTGGTTTTAGAGGGGTTTTGGCCACTTCCTTGACTGCCCAGGCTGGTCTTAGCTGGTCAGGCTGGGAGACCAGCTGGAACAACAAGCTAAAACAAGCCTGACCAGCCTAGCTAGGCTGGGCTAAAACCAGCTACTTCCAGCTTAAACCAGCTAAGACCAGCCTTTTCCAGCATTCTTTAAACACAGAACATGTGATATTAAGAACGAAAGCATTCAGAAAACTCTTCTTCTGTGTTAAAAGTCAAGCCAAGGGCACTTAACATGAATTCCATGTTAAATGTGTTAAGCACCTCTTTGAAAGTGTGAATGAAATAGCGTATCCAACCTCGACCTATATGACAAATCTTCACATAAACATTCACATCGGTCCCCAAGGGCTCATACATGTGAAGTGGCCCTTCAGCCTCGATCTCAGCTGATAAACAGCACCTTTCGAATCCTTGTGAAATCTATAGAACTTCACAGGAGGACGGACAATTACTGTGGCTGGAGCGCAAAGTGGGCAATTCATCAGCGTTTGTAGACGAATGAGGGCAAATAGCCTTGAGGCGGGGGGGGACGGAACCATCCCTTGTTAAGAGTCACATCAGAAAACACATCACACCCCCCAACAATGTACCCCGTTGAATGACTCGGGATAGGTTACCGGCCTTCCCCTCTGATTGGCCGAGACAGATAATTAAGTTGTCACCCTGGGCCCTCAGTGCGGCATGCTGGGAGAATGACACAGCGGGGACTCTTGCTCGGCGTTCATATAGTTGATGTGGCCTTTTCAAACCCTCTCTCTCTCATTCTTTCTCTCTCTCTGGCAGTGTGAAAGGTTGTGAAAGGCTGAATGAAGACAGTGACAGTAATAAGTGCAGGATATGCTGCTGATAACTTGCTACTTGGCTAGTTTCTAGATGTGCCAATAAATCAAATCTAACAGTTCTAGAAGTGTAAAAGTGGGTGCAGAGTGTGTTTTTAGTTAAGTTTCTTCTAAGCTGTTGTTCTGCACAGTCACACTTCTTGCCAGTATGGATTTTGTGACTGACTCCAGCATTTTACAGCATCTTTCTCCATTTAAAAGTATCCAAAATGTTTACCATATCAATTTCACCACTGACTGATTATGTTTAGGGCCTGAAATACATTTAATAACTAAGCTAACATATAGTTTTCTTCTGGTATTACAGACTTTTTTTTTTTTCTTTAGCAGACTTCTAGGGTGCTTGTTGTTCTGCGTCGCCCCCTATGGCTCATTGTGGGCACTGCATGGTATTATCATGCTGGCAAAGCACACTAGGCAATGAGCCAAAAGAAATCTTGTGTCTGCCCTGATGTGTAACAGCCTTTAGGTATTAGAGCACTTTATCTGTGAGTCCTCAAGAGACGGATGTGACTGTGAGGTGCCGGGTGAAGGACATTCTGAGAACTGAAATCACTTTCTTATAAGACTGGACTCAAAGGATGTAGCCGGAAAAAAATTACTACCATCAATGTGAAGAAGTCTGCGAGCTATAATCTCAGAAGTGGCCCAAACAGCTAGAAATCAACAGCAGGAGTATATAATGTGTGTGTGTGTGTGTGTGTGTGTGTGCGCGTGCTCAATCCTGAGGAGCAGAAAGCTCATCCTGGCCAAAAGTATGTGGACAGCTGAACATCTAGAATGATTAGACAAAAAAGACAAAAAAGAAAGAAATTAAGAATATATTTAAAACAGTCCAAGCAATATCTACGCTTGCAAGAAGCATTCTTTGCCCCAATTATTTTTACACTTAAAGGTTTAGTTCATTCCTGAATTAAAATTTCATGGTAATTTACTCGCCCCCATGTCATCCAAAAATCCTGGAATGTTTCCCTCAGAAACCTTAAAGAGGTCCTTATTATGCTTTTTCACTTTTTGAATTTTAGTCAGTGTGTGGTGTGTATGTTTGGGCATAAAAAAGATCTACAAAGTTACAAATCTCAAAGCCCACTCCAAAGGAAAATATTTTATTTTTAACAAATCCCTTTTCAAGAACTACAACGAACGACTCCTTTGAACTACATTGTTGTTTTCCGGATGCTGTGATGTCACAACGTGGCCCATTAGAATATTATTAAAATAAATCCTGCCTATGGAAATTCAAATGGTTGGGGGGTGGGTAGAGAAGGGGCGGGAGATTAGCTTATCTTAGCGATGCAGCGTGGATAGCCACATCTGGGACACTTCAACGAGCCGCGGTGTGGCTGGTGTAAACACAAGCACTGACTAGAGTGGCCGCGATCAGCTTTGGTGGCCGTGTCAGAGCCGTAATGCACCACAGACGTGTGCAGTGCGTGGTAAGAGATTTATTCATCATGCAGAGTAGATAGCTTCACTTATGACGCAAGTGTTTTTTTTAAAATGCACAAACGCACTAGACTAGGCTAGGCTAATCAGTGATGATGTTTTTTGATAATGTTAATGTTCTTGGCTCGTTTTCTGTAGCTGCTTTTTAAATAACTAAGGAAATGTAAGCATTATAATTAGTTACAATGTTTTTATTCAGTTGTTGCCATGGCTGCTTTTAGCCTTATGCTGAAGCTGGTCAATGAAACCAAGTATGTAAATAATTAAATAAATTAGCACGATAATATCATGTATCGGCGATCTCGCAGGCTGACGATAGGACCCAACACTACTGTAGTGTCAACTGTACTTTAATATATCTCTAACTATAATGGAGCAGACGGAACTTGCTGCTTTGGCAAGGGGCGTGGCAGTACTGAAACACCGTCTAAGCATCATGTGAAAAATAATGCGTTTTTCGAACCACCAAGCATAAGAGCATGTTTTAGTACACCCCCAAAACAAAATGAAGACTTTGTAAAAGAGCATAATAGAACCCCTTTAATTTCTTTTCGACTGAAGAAAGAAAGAGGTGAACATCTTGGATGACATGGTGAGTAAATAATCAGGAAATTTTCATTCTGGAGTGAAGCAATCCTTTAAAGCACTGTAGATAGATAGATCGATAGATTGATAGATAGATAGATAGATAGATAGATAGATAGATAGATAGATAGATCCAACACAGTGAGAATCACATGAGTATTCCTAAAAAAGCCATGAAAACACATACACACACTCACCTCTAATACACACAATGTTGTATATGCAGACAAAAATCAACCGATAGTACTGTAAAGATAAAAAATAATCATCCTCTCTTATCACAAACCCCACACCCAAATGAACAGCTCTGTCAGCTCAGAGAGAGAGAGAGAAGGTCTGAAAGAGATGGTTGCTGTATCTCTTTCAGACACAACGGATAAGGATGTGAAATGGTTTGCTTGTCTCTTAGCACAACAAGCTCTAACATCTCAGATATTTCATTGCCTCAAGTTTTTTTTTTTCTTTTTTTTTCTTAAGTGGTTTCTTTTTCTGCAGATGTGGTTGCCATGGAGATGGTGGGGATGAAGAGTAAGGGAGGATGGTGTGTGTGTAGGGGGGGACGTTTGGAGAGAGTGCTGGTGGGATTGGCGAGGTGTTATGAACGCAGGTAATTTCTGCACCTGTTTTAAGTGATAACGCACATGGTCCAGACACACAAACCTGCACACGCTCACACATATTCTGGCAGAGGAAAATAGTTAAATCTGAGGTAGCGCGTTCACAGGAATTCCCTCCTGCCTCTGAACTCTATGGATTTCACAACCAACCAATCAGCTTAGCCAAAGGAGGCTGGATTTGCTCTTGATGGAAAATCAGAAAGTCATTAAATAAATACAGAGAGTGTAAATAAGTCCCAGGACATTCAATCACACAATAACAGCGAAATACATAAACTACATCTTGTGTTATTTTTTTGTTGTTGTTATTCATCATACTATAATCAAGAGAAGATTAGACAACAAAAGAAAAGGAGGGGAGGGGAAAAGAAAAAAATAGAGACAAGATTATGAGAAGAGAGAAGACAAGACAATGAAAGATAAGACAGAAGAGATGAGAGGACAAAATGTTGAGGAAAGAGGCAAGTGATGAGGTGAGAAAGATGATATTATAGGAAGTGAGAGAAAACAAAACAAGAGGAGAGAAGACAACATGAAACGAGACATGAGAAGAGAAGCAAAGAGAAAAAGAAATAAGATGTCAAAGATGAGAGAAGAGAGAAGAGACACGGCTAGATGAGAGGAAAGGAGACAAGAGGAGAGACAGATGGACAAAATGAGGCAGAGGAGGAGACCAACAAGAGACAAGATGTTAGAAGAACAGACAAAATAATGATAGGAGAAGAAGAGAGACAGGACCAGACAAAGACAAGAAAAGACAGGTTAAGACAAGAGAAAAGATGTGGATAAAAATGTTGAGTAAAGATAAAAGACGAAATGGAAGAAGAAAAGACAATATTATAGAAGATAGGATGGGAGAGAAGACAAACAAAAGGACACAGTAGAGAAGATGAGAAAATGAGAGAGAACAGAGGCATGGTTGAAAAAGTTGAGGTAGAAGAGAAGAAAACAAGAGACAATGTGGAGAGAATAACAAAGAAGAGATGATAAAGACAGGAAAGGAGACAAAGGGGGAGAAGATAAAAGGAGATGAGAAGATATAACACCAGATAACAGTAGACAAGAGAAGAGACATGGATGGAAAAAGTTTAGGTAGATCAGGAGACCTTGAAGAGATTATTTTTGAGAAGACAGGCATGGAGAAAAATGTTGTGAAAAGAAGAGAGACAACAAGAGATAAGAGAAGATGAGAAGACAATGAGATAAGACAAGAGACATGGAGGAGAAAGTTGAAGTAGGAGAGCAGAAAACGAGACAAAGAGGAAAGAAGAATAGAGAAGAATAGAGAAGATGAGATTGGACAAGATGGCAAAGAGTGGAGAAGAGACAAAATGAGAGAATATGAAAGGACAGAAAAGAGGAGATGACACATGGATGATGAGAAAAAATAGATGATAAAAGAAGGAAAGACGGGGACAGAAGACAAACATGTCAGGACAAAATGAGACAAGACAATAAAGAAAAAGTTGACAGTAAGTCAATAAGGAGAGAAGAGATTAAACAAGATGGCAGAAAGGAGACAAAATGAAGAGGAGAAGAAAATGAAGACCCAAAAAAGATCGAAAGAAATGAGAGGAGACGAGGATATTCTATTCTATACAAACACTTTTTCCCATAATGTTTTGGTTCCCACAGTTCTTGACCAATGAATTTCTTGACCAATTTGACCATGATCTTTCCCCAGGGTTCATACAGACATTGTAAAATAAAATTATATGACTTTCAAGGACTTTTCAAGCAGTATTTTTTTGATTTTCAGGGACTCCAAACAGAGATCTCACTTATGGTTTGATGTTTTCTACTGTTTAAGAAAAAAAAAAAGGAAAAAAAAGATTTGCGAACCGTTCAGAAGTCCCGATCTGAATCAAATGATTCACGATCCCTGCTTCTAGGTTCTGATCTAAAGCGAAGGATTTGCAAAATCAAATGATTTGTGATACGCACTCCAAAGTCTCGATCTGATTCAAGTTTTTCACAATACGCAAAGTTCCGATCTAAACCAAATGATTTGTGGTACGCGTCTTAAGGTTCTGATCTAAATCAATTGATTTGTGATACGCAAAGTTCCAATCTAAGTCAAATTATTCACGAACATGCTCCAAAGTCCTGATCTAAATCAAATGATTTGTGATACGAGATTTGAAGCCCTATCTGAATCAAATGATTCGCTATACACAATCTGATTGGAGCGCTTAGAAACAGTTTGTTGCGGTGCAATGGTTTTTTAAAAAGTTTTTAAAATCATTACAAGCGATGTTGGAATTCGGAAATGAATGGCTCTTTTAATTTGATCTGGTTTTTGGTACTGAATCGCTTGAAATAAAAAGTTTTCAGGAGTTTGAATCAATCAGAGTGGTTCCAGCTTAAATGAATCACTCAATTTGGTTCATCTGTTCCTTTTTTTGCTTCTTCAGCCATGTTTACACGACACAACTCATTGATTGAAATAGGGGAAAAAAAAGTATATTTTTTTTAATTGCATGAATCTTGTGAAATGTACTAATTTAAAAAAAATAAACACTTATTTCATAGATACATTGTCTTTCAATAATTCAAGCACTTTTCAAGTACATCTTCAAGAATATATTTTCAAGGGTTTCCCAGGCCTTAAATTTCAAAAAGTCATATTCAAGTACTTCAAGCACTTCGAACACCTTGTACGAACCCTATTTACCTAATTTTGTGAGAAAAAAAACTACTTGTAAACTGAGGAGATCTATTTATAGTTGTACATGAGCAAAATTTAGCCAGTTATTTACAATTATTTTGCAGTAGCTCAGTAAAGTGTGGAAATCCTGTAGTCTGTGTGTAATGATGAAATATAAGTTACATGCCTGCACACACACGCATAAACATACAGACTCATTAGAACATATATATCACAAAAGCCCTGAGTCAAAAGAGCTTTTGCAGCTTATCAATGTTGCAGAGAGTTTTTCTCTCCATAGTTGAGAAAAGCAATTATTCCAAGTAAAAAGCAGCATTACTGAAATAATCACCTATTAGTTGCAAAATACAACACTCTGTTTTACACAGACCACAGGGAATTGATCCTCCGTAACTCCTTTCCATAATTGGAAATAATAAGTGTGAGATGGCCAAAAGAGAGTCTCTCCCTCTCTCCTCATCTCGCACAACCACATTTAAAGCTCGCCACCTGAGACACAAGACAGCTGAACACTCTCACTGCTGAGACAAGAGAGAGAGCGCTGTCCTGGCACACTGGCCACACCTGAGACCCGTACACCTGGTCTTCACACCTGGGTCACACATTCGCACTTATACTTCCTTTTTTTGGGCTGGCAAGGACAAATGGAGATCAGGTCCAGAGTGATCTTCTATGAATTACCAGTTTTTTTAAGGGGCAACATTTTTTTATCAATAACATACTTTTTTAATTAATAAACATACTTCCTATCAGTATAAAAACACATTGTGGCACCCGTTTATTTAAATAACTTTTTTTAATCTAATTACGTAGAGGATTAGTACATTCAAAAATGAAATTTTTGTCATTAATTATTCACCCTCATGTCGTTCCAAAACATGTAAGACATTCATTCATCTTCAAAACACAAATTAAGATATTTTTTGATGAAATTAGAAGAGCTTTCTGACCCTGCATGGACAGCAATGCAACTACCAGGCCCCAGCAACCTTTTCAGGCCCCAGAAAGGTAGTAAGGATATTGTTAAAATAGTCCATGTGACATCAGTGGTTCAACAGTAATGTTATGAAGCTACAAGAATACCTTTTGTGCTCAAAGAAAATAAAAATAATGACTTTGTTCAACCACCATGCATATATTCTGACGTAGCAGAGAAGACAGCAACTATACCATAAAAGAGAAAGTGAGAGAGAGAGGGGAGGCAGAAAGAGATAAACTGAGCCAGAGCAACAGAATGAGAGATAATGACAGTGTCTCGCACCCCAGACTTCCCTACAGTATCAACTTATGTGAGTGCAGACTCCCCAGAGAGCAATCAGTGTCTAAAGAACACATATAAGTGCAAAATCGTTCTTCCTCAAACAGCAGGGTGAAGGTGATACCCGCCATTTTAGCCCACGCTGACATCACTGTAATCAGACACTCTTGAGACCTGCTCTCAGACCAGTCATTTTCACATATTAAAAAAAGGAGCCAGTAAACATACCCCCTCCCCTCCTACACTTTCATTCTCACACTCACTTCCTCTTGTCAGGAACTAACACTCTCGCAGAAAGGCAAATCACACCACATCTGACAAGACCTAAACATTTGCATCAGCCAATAATGTCAAACCACAGTATCATGAAACTAAAAGCTTCACCCTGCTGCCATCCACTGCCTGAACAAGAGGCTGGAAAAGCATTGAATGTAATCTCATTTTAATCTAGGAAATTCCTGATCTGTTGGCTCTGATAATCTCATCTACTGACACAAACCAAATTTGGCTCAGCCCTCCTCTGTTAATTCTGTTATCATCATAATACCACAAAATGCATGTTTCCAGAACACAGAATCAGCATCATCTGAGAGATTGATACCTTTTCATGCAACACCCCTGATAATTAAATATTTATATTTAAAGGTTCTTAGATTAAATTGATCAAAGGATTTCCAAAAAATTATAATGGACTGCAATTTTAGTGGCTCTACATACACTGTTTGTACAACAGACATCATAGAAACCATTTAGAAAACCCTTAATTGCTTAGCAGTGACCTAACAACCACCAAACCACCCTAAAAACTAGTAATGACCCAGAATACCCTCACAATCACCCAAAACACAAGCAATCACTGAGCAATGACCTAGTAACCACTAGTAGATCGTCAAAACCTCCCAAAGCACTAGAAATTACCCCAAACAACCTCACAATTACCCAGAAAAAGCATAGCAATCAAAACAGCAATGGCCTAGCAGCCACCCAGAAAACACCCAAACATGAGAAATCACATTGCAACCACCTAGTACACCCTCCCAGTCACCCAAAACATTAGCAATCACCCAAAATGCCCTAGCAACCAGCCAGAACACCCTCACAATCACACAAAACACAGGCAATGACCTACCAATGATCTAGTAAACCACCAGAATATCCTTAAAACCTTAAGCAAAACATTAGCCTCAACCTCGAAACCACCTAGAACACCCTTACAATCACCCAAAACACAAGGAATGACCTTACAACAACCTAGTAACCACCCAGAACACACTCAAAACCTCCCAGAACACTAGAAACTACCCACAACACCCTCACAATCACTCAAAACACAAGCAATCACCTAACAATGACCTAGTAGCCACCCAGAACACTAGAAATGACCCAGAACACCCTCACAATCTTTCAAAACATAAGCAAACTCCCACAAAACCCTAGAAATACCTTAAAAACAACATATAAACCACCCTCACAACCTCCCAAAACACTAGAAATTACCCAGAACACCCTTAGAATCATCCAAAACATGAACAAACACCTAGAATTACCTAGCAATCACTTAGAAACAACCTAGAAACCACCCACACCACCATCACAATCACCCAAAACACAAGCAATCACCTCGCAACAACCTAGTAGCCACCCAAAACACTAGAAATTACCCAGAACACCCTCACAATCTTCCAAAACATATGCAAACACCCAGAATACCCTAGCAATAACTTATAAACAACATAGAAACCACCCTTACAACCTTCCAAAACACTAAGAATTACCCAGAACACTCTCAGATTTACCCACAATATAAGCAATCACCAGGCAACAGCCTAGTAGCCACCCAGAACACTCTCACAGTCATCCAAAATACAAGCAATCACCAGGCAATGACCTAGTAGCCACCCAGAACACCCTCAGGACCTCCTAAAACTCTAGCAATTATCCAGAACACCCTCAAAACCACCCAAAACACAAGCAATCACCTAACAATGACATACTAACCACCGAGAACTCCCTCACAATCACCAAAAACACAAGCAGTCACTTGCCAATGATCTACTAACCACCTAGAACACCCTCAGAACCTCGCAAAACACTAAAAATGACCTAGAACACCCTCACAATCACCAAAAACATAAGCAAACACCCAGAACATCCCAGCAATCGTTTAGACACAACCAATAAACCACTCATAACACCCTCACAATCATCCAAAGCACAGAAATCACCCATCAATTACTAGTAATCACAGAGCAATGACTTAGCAACCACACAGAACATTCTGAAAACCACTTTGCAACAACACAGCAGACACCCAGAACTCTGTAGAAACCTTTTATAAACTTCCCAAAACACTTTAGCAACTACTTAGCCTACAAACTACCCAGAACACTCAGCAACCTAACAGCAATGCCCTGGAAACCAGCCATACGTTTTGAGAATTGTTTGCATCAGCAAAAAAGCACAGATTTTATTGAGAACATGTATAGTACAAACCTTTTTTTTAAGATTGTGATTGGAACCTTAAATAATGAATCTATTAGTGAGAAAACAGGTGCCACCAACTGCTGGAATTTGTGAACTGCAGTTCACAAGTTCAAATCCAGTCCAAATCTGCAGGAAAGGTAGAAGAAACTAAACAGCTTATTCCAGATTTATCTGCTGTAGCTAATCTGAGCCACGTCCCAATGCCAGGGGAAATATCTTCTTCCTGGCAGAGTTAGCACTTTCACACAGCAGATTGGAAAGCTTGGCATGCATTTACACACGGAAATATCCTCAGAGAGATTCAAAACACCCGCACACAGTCAAACAGGTGACAGTCATTTGGCCATGTGTTTGTAGGTGAGGTCAGTATATAGAGTCTTCGATTAAGAGAGGTTACAAAATAATGTTTGTTCATTTATTTAATTAATTTTAATAACATTTTTTGGGAAGAATGTAATATGTCATATTTAATGTGGAAATATCAAGATACATGTTAAATATAATTTGAAAAATATCAAGGTATGTCGGTGCAGTAAACATCTGTGTGTGTCTCTGCTTATTTATGAGCACATACAGACTGTTTGTTCGCTTGTATGTGTTTGTATGATGAAGCAACGAGTGATTGTTTATTTGTGTGTGTGTGTGTGTGTGAGATTGCGATTGAACTATGTACATGTGTGTGTGTTTGTATGTGTAGGTTCTCCTCTCCTCGGTGTACATGCTCGATTTTAAACAGCTGTCTGAGGTGATGACTCTGAGGAAGATGGATGTGGTTTAGTGCCAAGCTGTCCAGCAGCCAATGTACACAGCCGTGTCCCAAAGCACCTCGCGCACACACTCACACACACGCTGAAACAGCTTGTCTGACAGCTACAGGCCTTCACTGGACAATGCAACACTACAGTGGTTTGATAGAGTCTGTGCTGCACGGCACCCACAAAACTGGCCGCGTTCCAGCCTACGAATGCCTGCACACCCACTGTAGGACACCCATATGTCTTTCTGCATTGAGAGCCTACAACAGAGTCCCGCATCCTGAAAGAAATCCATTCGCCATGATGAAACTCATCAGTAAAGGGTTATAACGGGCAGAAAGAGAGGGGTGACGCATGCCACGCTGAATCAGACGCCTGCCAATATGTGTATCTGTGCGGATTGTTTAGAGGGTTGAGAGTGCAATACAAAGACAAGCAAAATAAAGGGGAACGTATAGAAGAAAATAAACGATTTGCCTCCCCATCTGTGGCTTTGAACAGCTGACGGAATCTGAATGCAAATACAGTTCTGTCTGTTTTGGATGTGATTTATCATTATGGTGCTGGTAGGGCGCGTTGAGCGGTAAACAGGATGCCTTTCCTTTCTTTCACAGGTAAAATGAGGACAGAAAGTAAGAGGGAAAACATCAGAACTGTGGCTTTGTACATTAAGCTGCGATGCTCATATGGGAGTCAAATTTCGAACCTGGCTTGTTTCTATTTTAACAACAAAATTCCCTTATCTTTCTACACTGTAAAAATTATTTTTCAGAGTTGTAAAAAAAGCAAAGCTGAGTTAATTAACTGTGAAATGTACCTCCAGTTTCTGAGTTGAAAATGGTTATAAAGTAAATCATACACCATATATACGGTTGAGGTCAAAAGTTTACATACACCTTGCAGAATTGGCAAAATAAGAGGGATCATGCAAAATGCATGTTATTTTTTTTTATTTAGCACTGACCTAAATAAGATATTTCACATAAAAGATGTTTACATATAGTCCACAAGAGAAAATAAGTTGAATTTATAAAAAATGCCCTCGTTCAAAAGTTTACATACGCTTGATTCTTAATACTTTATTTAGCACTGCCCTTCAGAAGCTACAGAAGATACCTACATGTTTCCCAGAAGACAAAACAAGTTAAATTTACCCTGATCTTTAAATTTCAAAAGTTTTAACCCCCTGGGTCATGCATCATACATCATGTTTCCTTCTGAAGCATCAGTGAGTGTTTGAATCTTCTGTAATAGTTGCATATGAGTCCCTCAGGTGGCCTCAGTGTGAAAAGATGGATCTCAAAATCATACAGTCCTTGTTGGAAAGAGTTTAAACACACAAAAATGCTGAAAAACCAAAAAAAAAAACAGTTGGACCTGAAGGTTTTTTCGGCAGAACAGAGGGCAGTTTAACTGTTCAGGACAAACAAGGGACTCATGAACAACTATCACTTAAAAAACAAAACAAAATAAAAACAAAAAACACAAAGCTGTGGATCATTCAGGTAACACCACAGTATTAAGAAACAAGTGTATATGCAAACTTTTGAACAGGGTCATTTTTTTTATAAACTCAGCTATTAATTTCTCTTGTGGACTATATGTATTTTGTATGATCCCTCTTATTTTGGTGAAATAATTATCATTAGCATTAGCAGATTCTGTGTTGTTCTTTTGAATGAAAGGTTATAAAACCAGATGAATCAGATAGAACAGAACTTATTTTGAAACCAAACAGCAGAAATAGACAAATAAAATGTACTGGAAATGTGTTCATGATCTTATTTTCATAATGCATTTTAATAAAACTCCCTCAGCCAAGAGTATTTCTGTACAATTTAATAAAAATGATCATTACTGTATGTTTCAGTTCTAAACGACACTGTGTTCTGCAACTGACTGATTCACATTAAAAATAATAAAACAACCTTATTAATGGAGCTCAACAGAAAAAAGCAATAATAAAAGAAATATGTGCATTTGTGCTTTATTGGACATGAAAGAACATCGTGGTACAAAATCAAACCTGCTGTGCTTCATATTGTTTTCTGGGAAATGAATGGTCAACTTTATATTTTTTTCATCCTGTCAAAGCACCCCATGCATAATGATGAGTACAATCCAGACTCCATTAGATGCAGATATGGAATTATGCATCTTTTAATGCGACAGCTCTGTGTAAGGGAAAAATCACGTAGGCAGCAGAATAACAATGCAATTAACTTCACATATGAAGGGGAAAAAACACTGACATCAACACAGCTCTAATGATGAGAGCAATGGATAATATGAAGATAAGGTAAGCCTCAACGCTACAGAAAAGCCACGGAGAGTCAACAGCAAGACATAAAGAACACTAATGGAATTATAAGTCGCCAAATCCTTCCCTGAGGAGCACAACTGATCCCAGATCAACTTTAATACACTGGCCTTTAATAAACTATAGAAAAACTAATGATGTAAATGCCAACTTGAGTGTGCAGTAGAATTTTTTTTGTTTTGTTTTAGTATTCATATCCTTGTAACTACGTTTTAAAAATGATTTTTCAAACTTATGAATAAAGTTCACAACATACATTTTACATGAAAATACTGTCAGTTTTTCCACTTCAGAGTTCCATATTTAATTCAATGTGCTACTTGCTATTTATTTGTAATTAATTGTTAAATTTACTAGTGAAGTGAAAAGTGTTTCTTTTTTAGTTGCAAATGTAACTGCAAATTATTTAATTAAATTTAATTAAATGGTGATTTACTCACCATAAAGCAATTCTATGTGTATATGACTTTCTTTATTCAGACTAATACAATCAGAGTTGTATTAAAAAAAAAAAAATGCCCTGGCTCTTCCAGGCTTTATAATGGCAGTGAATGGGTGTTGAAATTGTGAAGTGCAATAAAGTGCATCCATCCATCATAAAGTGTACTCCACACGGCATTTGGGGTTAATAAAGACCTTCCGAAGTGAATCGATGCATTTGTGTAAGAAAAATATACACATTTAAAACTTTATAAATCGTAGCCTCTAGCTTCTGCTAACTGTCGTAAGTGTGTTCTTGAGAGAGTGTCATTCCAGCAGATGACATAGGATGTAGCCGAACCTGGAGTAAACAAAACTTGATTCTCGCAAGACAAACATATTCTTACCGGAGCTTACACTATGCCTATGAAAGTTAGTGAAAGCTAGAGATTACGGTTTATTAAGTTTTAAATATGGATATTTTTCTTACAAAAATACATTGATTTACATCAGAAGGCCTTTATTAAACCCCCAGAGCTGTGTGGAGTACTTTTATAAAGAATGAATGCACTTTATTGGACTTCAAAATTTCAACACCCATTCACTGCCATTATAAAGCTCTGAAGAGCCAGGACATTTCTATACATATATATATATATATATATATATATATATATATATATATATATATATATATATATATATAGAGAGAGAGAGAGAGAGAGAGAGAGAGAGAGAGAGAGAGATAATTCCAGTTGCACTCGTCAGAAAGAAGAAATTCATATACACCTAGGATGGTTTGAGGATGAGTAAATCATGGGGTAATTTTCATTTTTGGGTGAACTGTCCCTTTAAGAAATTACTTTTTGAACTATATAAATAACAGGTTTTTATTTTCTTGGCAAGTTTGTGACAAATTTGGATGATTTTGTATCTCATGTTTTCATACAATCTGCCTTTTCAAGGTTTAGGTTTAAGGATGAATTCTTAGGTGTTTTTTTTTTTAATAAAAAAAAAAGTTTATTTTTTGTACAAATTAAATCATTGAAATTAATGTGATATTGCAAGCTCGTAAACTTTCTTAAGAGACTGAATCGGTCCAATTTCATTTTTTAACTTCATAATGGACAATGAAAAGTATCTGGTGCAGGGATAAAACCAATTTGTGACCCTGGACTCTGGACATAAGGGTCTTTTTTTTTTTTAAACTGAGATTTATATATCATATGAAAGCTATAATAAAATAAATAAGCTTTCCATTGATGTATTGTTTGTTAGGATAGGACAATATTTGGCTGAGATACATCTATTTTAAAATCTGGAATCTACACACAAAAAAAAAAAAATAATAATAAAATAAAATAAAATAAAATAAATCAAAATATGGAGTAAATCGCCTTTAAAGTTGTCCAAATGAAGTTCTTAGCAATGCATATTACTAATCAAAAATTATAAAATGTACTCAATATTCTAATGATTTTTGGCATAAAATAAAAATGGATAATTTTGACCCATACAATGTATTTTTGGCTATTGCTACAAATATACCAGTGCAACTTAAGACCGGTTTTGTGGTCCATGGTCACATTTTTTAATGCTTTATACAGAACAACAACACTGAGCTCTCATCTTATCTAACCTAAAAAGGCTGGTGAAATTGTTAAGCTGGTTAGCCCTGATTTTCTATGGCTTTGTGTCCTGCTGAGGTAAAGACCAGCCACTGAGTGATCAGCATTAAAGTTAATGTTGACACAACAGACGGAGACGTATCAGAGAGTCTGCAAAGCCGAAAATGACTGAATCAATGTGCAAGGGTGCACTGTCCCGGTGCCAAAACACACAAACACACTTCTGTTGCTTGGTTACACTGCGAGTGATATCCCAGCTTGCTGTCTTATGGCTGTGGGATATTTTTTCTTCATTAAGCAACTGAAACTGATAACAACGACAAGAATACAAAACCATTATCAGCTATTTCACAGGACGACACTTCTCGCCGAGGCACTGTGGTACACACGAGTGGAGTTCACCGCTGGCTGCTTGTTGATGGTGCTCAGACATGTCAGGACATGTTTTGTAATCATGTTTTGTACCTGTGATTTTCTTTCGCTAATAAGGCAAAATCAGCACTGTGATATGACAACTTTTACAAATACACTTGCAGTCAAATGTGGATTTAGACACGCATGAACTGAGGAGTCTCAATTAATTTCGACTTTTCGAACCTTATGTGACTAAGAACTTCTTTATAAGGGGAAGCAGATACTGAAGTAGATGCAGCTAACAAGTAGCCAGAATAACAGAGAAATAAACTGGAAACTTACTTTTAAATTATCAATTGAAACTGTATACATTTAATGTACATAAATTCAAAATGAAAATACACATAAATCTCCTTCCAAAACATTATTTAAATTTAAATCGAGTTTAAAAATGTAGTTACAAATATAACTAAAACAAATCACTTTTTTGAACTAATAAACACAAACATTTTGAATTTGTTAATTTCTTGTTTAAAATGTTAGGTACATATAACAAATATGACAAAACACTAATAATGTTTTTTTGTTTTGTTTTGTTTTTTTAAACCGTTCCCCAAACTATCAAATTTGACATACTCTCATGGCAATTTGTAACTGTTTTGACAAATTTGTAGGCACAAATTTACTTTTGTACTTCACAGAACTGTTTGTTTTACTATTCACATCCTTGAAAAATTACTTTTTAAAAGTTGTAATTAGAGAATATCCAAACACATTTTACAAGAAAATACTTTTTTTTTCTTTTTTTCCCCCCAGATTTTACTGCAAAATTGCACAGTTAATTCAATGTATTACTTGCCTTTTTGATTGTAATTAATTGTGCAATTTACTGGCAATTTTGGAGTGAAAATGACTTGTAAATACTGCAGGGATATTTAAACTGATTTAATTCATGTTCAAAAATAGTCACAAATGTAACTGTAAAATAATAAATAAAGAAATCACTTTTGATTGACGACAACTACACATTTAAAACACACACACAACCAGTCAAAAGTTTTTGAACAGAAAGATTTTAATGATTTATTTTTAAATAATGACAAAATACAGCAAAAGCAGTAATATTGTCAAATATTTTTACTATTTAAAATAACTGCTTTCTATTTGAACATATTTTAAAATGTAATTTATTCAGCATCATTACTCCAGTCTTCAGTGTCACAAGATTCTTTAGAAATCATTCTAATATGCTGATTTGCTGTTTTATTATCATCTATATTTAAAACAGTTGAGAACTTTTTTCAGGATTCTTTGATGAATAGAAAGACCTAAAGATCACCATTTATCTGAAATAAAAGATTATAGTAAATATAGCAATTCATTTTATTTAGCAAGGATGCTTCAAAATGATCAAAACTGATGATAAAGACATTCATAATGTTACAAAAGATTTCTATTTCAGATTAATGTTGTTCTTCTGAACTTTCTATTCATCAAAGAAACCTGAAAGAATTTTACTCAGCTGTTTTCAACATAATAATAATTAAAATAATAAATGTTTTTTTGAGCAGCAAATCAGAATATTAGAATGATTTCTGAAGGATTTGATGGTATTGATGCTAAAATTTAGTTTTGAAATCACAGGAATAAATTACATTTCAATTAAATTAAATTACACTACATATATTGAAATAGAAAACAGTAAAATAGTAAAATAAAAAAATAAAAAAAAAAAAAAAACAGTAAAAATATTTCCCAACAACAACAACAAAAAATAATAATAAAAAAATAAAATACTGTTCAAAAACTTTTGTGTGTGTGTGTGTGTGTGTGTGTATATATATATATATATATATATATATATATATATATATAAGGGTGGACCTTCGATGTTTGTTTGTTTACTTTTTTAAATAAAACGAATAAAAGTATTTGATAAATGGATAAAACCATTTTAAGTGTTTCACAAAACTGCAAATATATAAATACTTATATTTATTGATTGACATTTTTAAATTTACTTAAATGCAGTGTAAAAACAACAACGTAGAAAAAAAACCCCAGCAAAATCCTAACACACCGTAAGGCATCATATTTTGTCATAACACAGACTCACTGGGTAACTCAATGTAAAATGTTCTGTCTGGCCTCCTTTTGAGATGCTGAAAGTTGGAGTGAAATATGAAATTTCTCTCCAGCATCCTCCCGGCTCTTTCTTTCTCTTTCCATCACAGCGTTCGCTCTCCAGCCATCGATGTAAAGGCCATTTGTCTTGTTCCTCAGCGATTTATTCTATCCAGATCAAGTTACGGAGCCACGTGGCCCCGCCGCCCTCCCGTCTCTCCCCACAGCGCTCTTGTAAGGGCCTTATTTACAAGCCAAACAACAAGCTTCCTTTTTCGATTCCCTATAAAGCACATGGGGGCTAGATAAGATGGTGCATCAGAGATAGAAAGGAAGAATAAAAGAAATAATGACACGAAAAGGCTTTAAAGTGCGTGCTGCTCTTTTCAGGATTCTCTGAGGTCCGGCGAGAGCAAAGCAGATCGGAGGAGGTCGGGGAGCCTTAGAAAACTTTCCACAATGAATAAAAGGAGGAAGCTCAGAGAGCCGTGATGCCCTGAACTCTGCGCGCAGCTTTATTCTGTAGCTTTTATCCGATGACCCCAATCTGCCGGGGTCAAAGGTTAATCAGGGTCATTTGCTTTTCTAATTACAGATACAGAACTCATCTGCCCAGACGCGCACACAGGCCAGAGGTGCCGCACACGCAGGTACACACACACACACACACACACATAAACACACTTCGTTGGCACCTCTAGATGCTCGCGTGTTACTGGAATGGAAAATGCATCGTGTTCTTTTCTTTTGTTCTGATCTGCATTCATTTACATTTGCAAATTAGCTTCTGTCTTTCATCACCTGTTAGTGGTGTTGAATCTGTGAGCGTGTGTCTCCAACAACACAGAGTGCATCTTTCGCACAGGGTGGAACTGTGTAATAGGCTCTACAAATGAAGAGCTATACTTTTTACATTTTCTGAAGAAATGTGAGTAGTGTGTAGTGCAAACCTCACTGGAATAAGTTTAATACTTAGGTTAAAGGGATAGTTCACTCAAAAAATGAAAATTCTGTCATTAATTACTCACCCTCATGTCGCTCCAAACATGTGAGACCTTTCGTTCATCTTTGGAACACAAATTAAGATCTTTTTGAGTAAATCCAAGAGCTTTCTATTCCTGCATAGACAGCAACGCAACTGACATGTTTAAGGCCCAGAAAGGTAGTAAGGACTTAAATAATCCATGTGACATCAATGGTTCAACCGTAATTTTATGAAGCTACATAATACTTTTTGTGCAGAAAGAAAACAAAAATAATGACTTTATTCAGCAATTTCTTCTCTTTTGTGTCAGTCTTTACTCTTGTGATACTCGTAAAAGCGTGTTGATAGTTAATTAAATAATAGGAATAAAAGCTAAAACATGCCCCTGCTTTTTTTTTTTGAAGGGTGTACCTTACCCCAAAGGTCTAACTTTACCTTTTGAAGTCTGTTCAGATGGAATTAATCAAAAAGAAATAAATAAAATAAAATAGTCTCACTTTATATTAGGTGGCCTTAACTACTTTAAAATAAAATAAAATAAGCATAGTCACACTTTACATTAGGTGGCCTTAATTACTATGTAATTAAAATAATAATAATAATAATAATAATAATAATAATACATAAATAAATTAAAATAAAATAACCCCACTTTACATTAGGTGGCCTTAACTACTATGTAATAAAAACTGAACTAAACTATAAAACAAAACAAAACAAAACAAAACAAAACAAAACAAAATAAAATAAAATAAAATAAAATAAAATAAAATAAAATAAATAAAATAAAATAAAATAAAATAACCCCACTTTACCTTAACTACTATGTAATAAAAACTAAACTAAACTAAACTAAAATAAAATAAAAATAAAAAAATAATAATAATATAAAATAAAAT